>JAKSZT010054193.1:3635657-3766425 GCA_026826555.1 Tolypeutes matacus | reverse complement strand
GAATTGAATTGAATTGAATTGAATTGAATTGAATTGAATTGAATTGAATTGAATTGAATTGAATTGAATTTGAATTTGAATTGCGACCCTGTTCAGGACAGAGTTTGAAGTTCAATGTACCCAAGTCAACTGCTTACTGAAACAAAAACAAATTAACATTCTTCAGAAGATTATAATAGAATATTATAATCTTCTAGAATATTATTCATAATGTTCAGGATATAGCCCAAGATTATTTAACATACAAAGAAACCAGTAATGTGACCCATCCTTTAAAAAAATATCGTCAACTGAGACTAACCTGAAGATAATTCCCAAGAGATTACACCTAACGGAATTAACAGACAATAATTTTAAAGCAGCTATTATAACCATATTCAAAAGAGTAAAGGGAAAATTGGTTGTGATGAATAAAATAGGAACTGTTAGTAGAAAAATAGAAATTATTAAAATGAGCCAAATGGAAATTCTAGAACTGGAAGATACAATAGTTGAGGATATCTTTTTATCTTTCTTTTCACGTTTACACGAGCCTGTTTACGTTTGTTTATAAGGAAATCATTTTTTTTTTTAAGATTTTATTTATTTATTCATTTATCCCCCCCTTGCTGCTTGTGCTCGCTGGGTCAGCTAACCACGCCATGCGGGCAGGCTTGCCTTCACCAGGAGGCCCCGGGAACCGAACCCGGGGCCTCCCATATGGTAAAAGGGAGCCCTACTGATTGAGCCACAGCTGCTTCCCTATAAGAAAATCATGCAATAAATTTCTAGGGTTATTAAACAAAACTTTAAACCATGTTGGATTGGCTTTCAAACCAGTAAAATTTATACCTAGTTACTTCTGTTTAGAAAGAGTTGATATTGTTTATTAATGGAACTATAATTTGGAAATTACATGTGGAATAAAAGGAATATCAAAGTATTCAGAATTCTTACTCAGGAAAATCATATTTAGATTAAAAGAGCACTACTCAAACTGATTTACAGATTTAATGCAATACCTATAAAAATTAAAACAGCATTTTTTTACTGAACTGGAAAAGCCAATTATGAATTTTATTTGGAAAGGCAAGGAGCCCTGAATAGCTAAAAACATATTGAAAAAGAAAAAAGAAATTGGAGGAATCACTCTACCTGACTTTAAAGCTACAGAGCTACAGTGATCAAAACTGCATGGTATTGCCACAAGGATAGATATGTCCAATGGAATAGAATTGAGAGTTCTGATATAGACCTATACATATCCAGCCAACTGATACTTGGCAAGGCCACCAAGCCCACTCAACAGGGACAGAATAGCCTCATCAGCAAATGGTGCTGGGAGAACTGGATATCCATATCCAAAAGGATGATAGAGGGTCACCATCTCATACTCTATTCAAAAATTAACTCAAGATAGATCAAAGGCCTAAATATAAGAGCCAAGACCACAAAGCTCCTAGAAGATAATGAAGGGAAGCATCTATGAGACCTTATAGTAGGATATGGTTTCATAAACTTTACACCCAAAGCATGAGCAATGAAAGAGGAAATAGATAAATCAGACCTCCTCAAAATTAAAAGCTTTTGTGATGTGAAAGAGTTTGTCAATAAAGTGAAAAGGGAGCCTATTTATAGGAAGAAAATATTTGGGGACCACTTATCCTATAAGGGTCTAATATCTAGCATATATAAAGAAATATCTCGAAAATAAAAAGACAACCCATTTTAAAAATGAGCAAGAGATTTGAATAGACACTTTTCCAAAGAAGAAATACAAATGGCTAAAAAGCACATGAAAAGATGTTCAACTAGTGATTAGGGAAATGTAAATCAAAACTACAATGAGATACGTTCTTACATCTATTAGACTGGCTGCTATTTAAAAAAAAACTACAGATGTTAGAGATGATGCTGAGGAATGGGAACATTCATCCACTGCTGGTGGAAATGTAGAATGGTGCAGCCATTGTGGAGGAAGATTTGACGGTTCCTCAGGAAGCTAACTCTAGAATTGCCATATGATCCTGCAATCCCACTATTAGGTATATACCCAGAAGAATTGAAAGCAGGGACATGTACAGATATATGTACACTAATATTCATAATGGCATTATTCACCATTGCCAAAAGTTGGAAGCAACCCCAGTACCCATCAACAGATGAATAGAAAAGCAAAATGTGGTATATACATATAATGGAATATTTCTCAGCTGTAAGAATAAATGAAGTATTGACATACATGACAACATGGATGAATCTTGAAGACCTTGCATGACTTCACTGATACGACCTAAGGATATTGAGCAGACTCACAGAGATAAAGTCTGGAAGATAGGTTACCAGGAGATAGAAAGGGAGTAGAGTGGTAAACCGATGCTCAGTCTGGGCACAACTTATGATTATGTGGTAGTGGTTTGTCAGTGGATGGGGGGTGATGGTAGTGCAGGTTTATGAGTGGGGTTGATGATACTGGAGTGTGAGGGTGAGCAGGGTTCAGATTATCTATGGAACTTGGGGCGGGGGGCTGGAGGAAGGAACAGGTCAGCTCTGGGAGGTGGAGGTCTGTAGTTGAAAATTTAACTGTGGGGAACCCTACTTTGGAGTTTGTGCTCCTGAGAGTGACAGAATTGGACTCAGTTATGTCTTCCCTGCACATGGCTCATCTGTCCCTTCTATTTAAACCTATACTTGGTGCTGGAATTTGTAGGTGTACGTCCAGAGACTCAGGTCTTTGGGCTGTCCATGTGCCAGCTGGCCCAGAACCTCAGTGGAGTTGTAACACCTACTATACAGCTCATTGGACTTACCCAGGACAACTGGTGGGGAGATGATGATGGACAACGGCCGTCCCAGGGAATGGAGAGAGTCTGCAGTTGCAGCAGGATAGCCCCATCCATCCTCCTCGTGGGATATAAGCCCCCTCTCAATTGGAGGTGGAGTGGATGTCACCATCCCAGAATCCTTGGGATTGGGGGAAGAGCTGTGGACTAGAGTGCACTTACTGGTATTCTACTAAGACATATTGTGATTCTAGCAATGGATGAAATTACAACATTGATGTTGAGCCAGGGGCCATTGGAGGCCCTGGGGGCAGGGAGAGGGAAATACAATTGTAATATGGGGGCTTTTTCGGGACTTGGGAATCATCCTGAATGACATTCCAATGACAGATATAGGCCATTTTATATCATCATAACATGCAGAACTGTGGGAGAGAGAGTATAGACTACAATGTGAACTATGGTCCATGCTTAATGGCAAAGCCCCAGGATGCATTTATCAGTTGTAGTGAATGTACCACACTAATGAAGGATGTTCATGTGGAAGAGTATGGGAGGTATGGGGGGGTGGGGCATATGGGAATTCTTTTATCTTTTGTGTAAAATTTATGTAATCTATCTTTAAAATAAAATAAAATAAAATAGTCTATGGGGAAAAAAAAGAAAAGAAAATATAACTGTGGCAATGTTATTTTGGCAAATATGGCAGGGAAGGGTCACTGGAGCAGAGTGTCGGTGATGGGAAGATATGTGGAAAAGGGTGCACCTGGGGTATGCCTCTATGGAATATGAGTGTGTTCATCTTGTCATAGGGTGTTATCTCAGTGGTGGAGACCCATACAATAAACAACAAAATATTAAAATTAAGGGGAAGCAGATGTGGCTCAACCAGTTGGGTACCCATCTACCACATGGGAGGTCCCAGGTTTGGGCTGGTGTCTCTTAGAAGACAAGCAGATACCACCCCTGCCACAATGAGCTAGACACTGCCCTTGCCACAGTGAGCTAGATGCCACCCATGCCGCAATGAGCAGATGTCACAAGCCAGCAGATGCCGCAGCCTGCGGGGTTCGGATGTGGCTCAGGCTGTTGGGCATTCGCCTTTCATATTGGAGGTCTTGGGTTTGGTTACCAGTGCCTCATAGAGAAGGCGAGCAAACAATGAGCAGACAGATGAGAGAACCATCTGGGGGAGGGGGGCATAAAGAAAAATAAAGTAAATCTTAAAAACAAATTTAAACTCCCATCCTTGGGAGTCGTGCCATGTTCTCAAATAGAGGGCAAGAGGCTCCTGAGAACATAGGCAGTGCCTAATAAAAGAAAACAGACCAATATGCCAAGCCCTCAATATTAATGCATGTGACTATGGATCTTTTTCTTGTGAAATTGAAGCTTAGCCTAATAATAACTATTGCCTGAGTTACTTCCTGAAAACCTCCTTCTGACTCAAATGTGGCCGCTTTCTAAGCCAAACTCAGCAAATAAACAACAACCTTTCCCCCTAGCGTGGGACAAAACTCCCGAGAATAAGCCCCGCTGGCACGGGGGGGGGGGGTGTTAATACCAAGGATCAACCAGCTATGCATTTGGAAAAAGATCTTGACCAAAAGGGGGAAACATCAATTACAAGAGTTTTTATGGTGAAGAGATTTCAAAGTGAGTCGGGAGGTCATTCCAGAGATTCAGACAGATCTCACAAATTCTCTCTGTAAACAAAGCCTTAAATAGGAGTTCTCCTGAGGGCTCTAGAGCCATCTGGACACTATAGGCAAGAAGCACAACACTTTGAAATCAGTACCCTGTCAGTGGGCTTTACTTTGGAATATATGACAACCTATTTCCCCAATGTAAGAGTTAGACTCATTTATAATTTCTCTACACATGATTCTTCTACCCCTTTTATTTGAGCCTATAATTAGCACTATATCTGTTAAATATATTTCACAGAGACTTAAATCTTCTGTGTGTTCATATGCCGGTTGAGCCCTAAATCTCAGAAGAGTTGCAGCGAAAATGTACTCTCCAGTTCATCGGACTTACCCAGGACAACTGACAAAATGATGATGATGGACAATGCCCATCCCAAAAAACAGAGTATCTACAACTGCAAGCAAAACAATTCCTTCCATCTGCCCCATAACTTAAGCTCCATTTCAATATGAGGCAGAGTGAGCATCACCATCCCCAAATCCTCAAGGTTGAGGAATGAACAAACATAAGGAAGGAATGCAACTAAGGACAAAGTAAACTTCTTAATATTGTAGTAATGGAAGAACATGTAACATTGATATAAAGATAAGTGGCCACTAGAGGTTCTGAGGGGAGGGAGAGGGAATGATATGTGGATCATTGGGCATTTTAAGGTCATTGCAATTAAGTGTAAACCAAAATGTAAACTATAGACCTTGGTTAGTAGCAATGCTTCAATATTTATTCAATTGTAACAAATGTAACACACTATTGTAAGATGTTATAAATAGGGGAAGATGGGGAGGGTGGTGTACGGGGTATATGAGAATCCCTTAGAGTTTTAATGTAACTTTTCTGTTCTCTAAAACCTCTTTAAAAATAAAGTTTATTATATTAAAAACAAATGACAGAGCCCATACTAAAGATGACATGCTATTTTACATTGGCAAATTTCTTATGGACTATAACATATCAATTTATAATTAATAATTGACAGTAGAACAGCTACTTTAAGAGTGCTAATCTCAAACCAAAACAAAGAAGTAATGAAGTTCAGAGCAGAAATAAATGAAACTGAGAAAAAAAACAATAGAATCAACAAAACCAAAAGTTGGTTCTTTAAGAAGATCAGCAAAATCAACAAACCCTTAGCTAGACTAACAAAGAAAAAAATGAGAATGTATGGCCACCTGAAAAATTTTTATTTCTGCACATGAAATGTTTTGATTGATTTGATGGCACTACTTGCTTGAGAAGTTGCATTTAGATGTAATAAATTCAGCATGTAGTGGGGGTACCTAGGAGTCCACTTAGAGCAGGGGTTCTTAACCTTTTTTGTTCCATGGATACCTTTGCCAGTCAGGTGAAAACCACAGACCCCTTATTAAGTCCTCACTGCACTGTGTATTATTTAAAAAATATATCACACCTGCACCAACATGTCCCCACAAGAATGTGTTTTTGTTTTTGTTTTTTATTTAAATTCAAGCTCATTGACCCCTTTTTAAGAATTCCTGATTTAGAGGATTTTGCCTACAAGATTAATAACAGCTGTCAATTTTATGTACGGCAACCCAACAACCTATACTCTTAAGAATATTAGTGACTGTGATTAATAATAATAATAGTGTTTAGTTTACATTTATTTTCTCAAAATTTTAACTTTTATTTATATTTCTCATTTGCTCCTAGAATGTCACTGAGAAATAGGAAGCAGGCAATTACCATTTTAACAATTGTGTTATGCCCCAGGTCACAATGCAAATCATTGATGATTTGCTAGTTTATTGTATCTTCTGACTGTTTATCTTTCCATAGGTGGGGCTATTTTCATCAGATTATTTTACTGGCTCCTTAATCCAAACTGAGATTTTAGAAATCATGGTCTGTAATTCTCAAGATGATTTACAAAGTATATTTTACATTATGTACTGAAAGAGTGAACTTGAAAATAAAATTGCCCAAGTAAAAAAAAATTTTTAAGTGCTATCAACTATCTTCTGCAGTCAGACTCCCGTATGTAAAACATGTTTACTGAGGTAAAAATTACAATGCTAATCAAGTATTTCATTTCTTGTATATACTTTGCTGGTATAATGCCTGTTATAAACTCAGATTAATAACTCCTGTAATTTTCATGACAAATGGCTACAAAGACACTAAAAGAAATGTTTACTATTCTTTAAGTGGGGCCAAAATTCAACCATCTAAAAACCTTAACCCATCCCAACATTATATTAATATTTTTGTTTTTTCTTAGCCTTGTACACTTCCAGATTTTTCATTTAATTATATAATGCATTTGTGATAAATTTTTGCTGATGTACATTAAAGACACGTCTTTGTTTTTTCCTCATATTTTCCCATTATAATTTATTAAATAAGCCTTCCTTTTCCAACTAATAGGAAATATCTCCTCTGATTATCCTCTCTTTCTCAAGCTGTTTTAGATCCCAGTGTTAAAATGAATGCTTATATTGTGACACATATTTCACTTTCAATAAGTATTTATTGATTAATTTTATCTGATTTAAAGTATTTAATTTATTACAATGTGCTAAGCACTGTGCTAGGAGATGGTGATATGGTAATAAAAAAACACATACAGTACCTATCCTCATATGCAAAAAACTTTATATTCATGTTACACAAATAATTATATAGTAAGCACTATCCAGGGTAAGTATAGAATTGGAGTGCCTATGTAGTTAAGGGCATTAGGGAAGGCTTTCCTGAATAAGTGAGATTGAAGTTGAATGTAGCTAGACTGTTGAGGGTGGGGATAAAAGTGATAATAAGAACAGGAAGGCTCTGTAGTAGGAAGGAAACTATTATGATGAAAAGGGATTGTAGAAAGAGAGAAAGTTTTGAAAGATTCTAATCAAGGAAGTGACGTCATGTCTGTGAGAATTCTCAATCTATTGGGATGTACTCAAAGCTCACATTTCATGTCTTCCTCAGTCATGTTGAAATGACAGTAGTTGTTGCTCTTCCTTTTTTGTTACTGCACGAATAGTGTAATAATAAAACTGCAGAGGATTGATTTATCTTCTGTAAATTCTGTGTAAACTCCCTGCTATTTGATACCTATTTTGTCTTTCTTCTCTACCTTACCCACTCTATTCTATCATGGGAAGAGTTATATACCTCCCGTAATCTTTGGTGATAAGAGGTAAGTTTTCAGGTTGAGTACTCACTGAAAAATTCTCTCCCATAATAAGAGAAACTATTGACATAATGATACTTCCTATGTTACACTTTCAAGTAGTCTTTCTGGATGTAACAGCCTAAGATTTTATTCTCTGTTTTCTCCCTGTATTTTTTGATGGCTGAAACATCTTCTGCATGCTTTAACATTGTAAGAGTCTTTTCAAATATTAATGTATATCTTTTTTCAATGTACGGAAGCTGTGTACTTAGCATATATGCATGCATATAACACTTACTAGTCTAGATGGTGTTTCTTAGGTTTTCCAGTGCCACAAATAACTCACAATTGAGCAAAAAGATTTTACAATTTCTTCAAAGTTAGGGATTTTGAAGAAATGAATGTTTTTAATGTGTAGTCCACAAAATGAAGTAATTGTAATGGATTTTTGTGTGTGTTGAAGGGAGGGATGCCAAGTGTTTGTCAGGCCAAGTAAGTACATTCAAGTTTGTCATCAGTTGTGCAATGAGGCATGGTAAATTCCATAATATTGCCATCCTTGGTATGGTTAAGGAACACTGTAAGCTATTCCTAAATCTGATAAGTTAGAAGTGACTGCCTGGAGTATTGTATTGAGAAAATTTTGAGGTATTACACTTAGCATTCAAAATAAATCTATGACAATCTAGTTTGAATTGATATCAACTCATCATACACAATCTTTGTCCCTATACACCTCTCTTTCTTCTTTATGTTGTTCTTTTCACAAATCATATCTTTATACTTTGTTTGCCCAAAAACAAAGTTTGAAATTTTTAATGCATTTGTATTTTAGATCATGTAAGAAATGAAAAGTGGTGTTACAAACCATTAATATAATAGTATTGGAATTTATTTTTGACCATGTAGTTGCCTTTATTATAGATCTTTATTTCTTTATAAAGCCTCAAGTACCTGTCTAATGTCCTTTCTTTTCATCCTGAAGTATGCCCTTTAGCATTTCCTGTAGAGCAGATCCAGTAGTAACAAATTCCCTCACCTTTTGTTTATCTGGGAATGTCTTAATCTCTCCCTCATTTTTGGAAAACAGGTTTACTGGATATAGAATTCTTGATTGGAAGTTTTTTTTTTTTTTTTTTTTTTTTTTTTTTTTTTTTTTTATTTCAGCACTTTAAATATGTCATCTCAATGCCTTCTGGCCCCCAAGATTTCTGATGAGAAATTGGCACCAAATACTTATTCTTGTTGAGACAACCTTGTACATGACAAGTCACTTCTATTTTGCTGACTGTCTCTGCATTTGAAAGTTTTATTATAATGTGTCTTTGTACAGATCTCTTTGGGTTTATACTACTTGGAGTTCATTCAGTTTCTTGGATGTGTATATTCATGTCTTTCATGATTTGGGAAGTTTTCAGCCATTATTTCTTCAAATATTCTTTCTATCCTGTTCCCCTTCTCTTCTACTTCTGGGACTCCCATATTATGTATATTGGTGTGCTTTATTGTTTCCCACTGATACCGTAAGAGCTGTTCACTTTTCCTAATTCTTTTTTCTTTCTGCTCTTCAAACTGGATAACTTCAATTGTGCTATCATCAAATCAAATCAAATTTGCCAGTTCTTCCTTCTGCATGTTCAAGTTTGCTGTTGAACTTCTAGTGAATTTTTTATTTCAGTTGCTGTTCTTTTGAACTTCAAAATTTCTGTTTGGTTCATTTCTAAAGTTTATATCTCTTCTGGAAAAATGTTTTTAAAAATTCATGTATATGAATTTTAGTTCTTTGTCCATGTTGTTCATGTTTTTATATAGGATAATTGATCCTAATTAGAAGAGTTGACTTAACATTTTTGATTAGTGATTCTGGTGTTTTAGTTTCCTCAAGACTGTTTGCCACTTTATTTTTCTCCTATGACTGAACCATTCTTTCCTTTCTTTGTATGCCATGTGACTTTTTTTGTTGAAATCTGGATATTTGATAATTATGATGTATTAACTCTGGAAATTCAGATTATTCCCCTTCCTAAGGTGTGCTTTCATTTGTTTGTTTTGATTGTTGAAGGCTAAAGTAGTCTATTTGGTTAATGATTTTTCCAAGCTATTTTTTTCCAAAGACTGTATTCCTTATTGTATGTGATCACTGAAATCTCTGTTCCTTTAGCTTGTATTAGACTAGCATTTTGACAAAGATTTCCTTGAATGCCAGGAGCTCAAAAACAAAGCAAACAAACTCCAGGAAAACAAAGCCAAATAAAAAGCCATTCCCAGTCTTTTCAGCTTTTGTCTGTGCTGGTACTCTCCTTTATACCTTAGCCCAGCTTTCACTGAGGCTTTAGATCAGCTCAAGATGTATGCTTAGAGTATTTTTTTAAAAATACTTAAATTACATAAATGTTACACAAAAGATATAGAGAATCCCATGTGCCCCACTCCCCACACCTCCCACACCCTCCCACATAAACAGCATCTATTAAAATTGGCACATCCATTAAAATTGAGAAACGCATCCCGGGGCATTGTCACTGAGCATGGACCATAGTTCACATTGTAGTTTACACTCTCTCCCACACAATTGCTTAGAGTATTTTTAGGTCTTTTCTGAGCATGTGTCTCACCCTGAGCATACATGTGGCTTTAAAAAATTCCCCAGTAAACACAAAGGCTTCTATTGTTCCAAATTCCCCAGGGAACATTTTCCTCAGCTTTTCCTCCCAGGCTTCAGGCTGCCTGTTGTGTGTCTCAACCAAATCTTTCACCCCATGAGTGTGGATTGATTGTTTCCTTAGTGTTTTTTGGAAAGGCCTGACACTTTTCTGCCCCAAATGAGTTTCAGAATAGGCAAAGCAGAGATGAGTACCTTGGATGAGTCCTTCATTATATGAGTTGCAGATGGAGAAGAGAAGAGAAAGGAGAAAAAGGAATATTCAAAGAAATGATGGCATAAGATGTCCAAAATTAATAAAACACTTGAATATACACATTCAAGAAGCCCAGTGAACCCAAATAGGATAAACTTGAAAAGAACCATATCCAGACACACTATAATCAAAATGTTGAATGCCAGAGATAAAGAGAAAATTATGAAATTTGCAAGAGAAAAGCAACATGTCATGAACAATTGAGCCCTGATAACATTATGTGCTGCTTTCTCATCAGAAATCATGAAGGCAAGAAGGCAGTGGAATGAAATATTTAAAGTGTTGAAAAAAAATAATTGCTAGCCATGTATATTATAACACATGATACTATCATTCCAAACTGAGGGAGAGGTAAAAGCATTCCCAGATAAACAAAAGCTCAGGTAGTACATCACCACTAGATTTAAACTACAACAGTGCTAAAGGCACTTCCTCACATTGAAGGGAAAGGACACCAGAAAGTAGATCAAAGGGTAGATTTAGAGCATAAATAAATAAAGATTCCAGTAAAGGTAAACATATAGGTAATTATAAAGACCAGTGTCATTGTATTTTTGGTATACAATACCACTCTTGCTTCTTACAGGTTCTGACATGTAATGAAAAAAATCTATGGTTTGGAACACGCAATGTATGAAGATATTATTTTAACAAGTACATCAAAAATGTGGGAGGACAGAGGAATCTGTGAACATAGTTTGTATATGCTATTGAAGTAAAGTTGTATCAAATTAAATGTAATTTTTATCAATTTAGAATGTTAAATTTAAGCCCCATGGTAATCACAAAGAAAATATCCAAAAATATACACGAAAGGATCCAAATGATTCACCAAAAAAATAAAATAAATATGGATGTAAGCAGTGATAGAATAATTAAGGGTCAAAAAATGTAGAAGACCTAAAAAAACCAAATAGTATAATGGCAGAAAGAAAGTCCTTCATTAACAGTAGTTACATTAAATGTAAATGGATTAAACTTTTCAATCAAGAGGCAGAGATTGGCAGAATGGGTTTAAAAATCATGACTCCAATATAGGCTGTTTTTAGTAGGCTTACATTAAATTCCAATATGCAAGAAAGTTGAAAATGAAAGGATATAAACAAAAAAAAATTGCAAATGGTAACTAAAAGAGAGCTGGTGTACCTTTACTAATATCAGATGCAATAGACTTTAAAATGGACAAAGAAGGATACTATCTACTGACATAGGGGTAATTCAGCAAAAAGATATAACAATTATAAGTATATACTTACCTAACAGCAGAGCCCCAAATATATGAAGTAGTTATTGACAGACTTGAAGGGAGAAATAGATGGTTACACATTAATAGTAGGAGAATTCAGTGCTCCACTTTCAATAATGATAAATATCTAGACATAAGATCAACTAGGAAATACAAGATTTGAATGATATATAAGCCAACTAGAACTAACAGATATATATAGAACACTTCACCCAACAATGTCAGAATACTCATATTTTTCTACTACATCTGTCATTCTCCAGTATAGACCACCTGTAGGTCACGAAATAGGTCTCAATAAATCGAAAATTATTGAAATCATACAGTGTCTCATCTCTGACCATATTAACCTAAAGCTAGAAATCAGTAACACAGGGAAAGCAGGAACACTTTCAAATTAAACAATACACTCTTAAACAACCAATGAGTCAAAATAGAAATCACAAGGGAAATATCATAAGGCAAATGAAAATGAAAATACAACATGCCAAAACTTTTGGGAGGCAGAAAAAACTCTCTCTCTCTCTCTCTCTCTCTCTCTCTCTCTCTCTCTCTCTCTTTCATGTCTGTTCTTCCAGTTTCCACTGATTTCTGTCTCCTGGCTCCTCCCTGTGCTTTCTTTGACCTATAGTGTTTAGCTTGCTAAAGGCTGCAAAAAACAACATACAAAATGGGTTGGTTTTACAATGGGGGTTAACTGACTTGCAAGCTTACACTTCCAAGGCTGAGAAAAGTATCCAAATCAAGGCATTATCAGGCAATGATTTCTCTCTGAAGACCACCTGCTGGCGGTCCTGGAATCCTCTGTCACATGGCAAGGCACATGGCCATGTCTGCTCTTCTCTGCCATCTTCTTCAGCCTCTGTTGCCCACAGCTTCAGGCTTCATGGCTTTCTTTCAGATTCTGTGGGCTTCTCTCTGTCTCTCTCTCCATAATTTTCTCATTTTTAAAGTACTCCAGTAAGAGGATTATGGCTATGCCTTACTGTAGTAACCTAATCATAAGGTCCCACCTACAATAGGTTCACACCCACAGGAATTGATTGACTCCAAGAACAAGATTTTCTGGGGTCCATCCAGCTTTAAATCATCACATATGGTTTCTGATTTCTTCTCTTTATAAGGCCTTCAGTAATATAGATTAAGACCTGATTCATTTGGTCACACCTCAACTAATAACATCTCCAAAAGGTCCTATTTACATATGAATTCATACCCACAAGAATGTTGTTTAAGATTAATAACATGTCTTTCATTAGGTATATAATTTAACTCACCACACCTACTTCTTAATATATATACATATGAGATTGAAAGTAGTTATTCAAACAGATATTTGTATACCAATGTTCATATCAGCATTATTGTCATTCACCAAAAATGGAAACAACCCGAGTATCCATCAGCAGATAAATGGAAAACAAAATGTGTTATATACATACAATAGATTATTCAGCCATAAAAAGGAATGATGTTGTGATACATGCTACAACATGGATGAACATTGAAGACATCATGTTGAGTGAATAAGTGTGGAAGTATGGGAAGTATCCTCCTTAAAGAAAAAAAACAGAAGAAATATTATAGAACATATAATGATTTTAAATGAATCATTAAAAAGATTAACTTCCAATATTATGATTCCCTGAAGCAAGGTTGAGTATTGCAGATTTTCCTTTGAGATTAGAGTCTTTTAAAGCTAAAGGTCAAAGAAGATGTGTCTGTTATTTCTTTTTTGTCTCTTAGAGCTTATAATTTCTTTAATATCTAAAAAGATACTAAACAAATCCACACATAATATATTAAGTGATATTTCAAGGGGCCAACCTTGGAAGCAGTATGTTTTAATATTTCTATTGACCACATTGATTACAGAATACAGAATATGCCCACTAAACTTCTTGATCATTAGTTGGCTATTGTCAGACTAGTCAGATAAAATTTCTCTTATTTGGTGTGATTTCTCTGTAAAGCGGGGATAAATATTCTTTCTGTTATTTCATGGGATAAACAGATTTTTAAAGTCCCTTCCCCTTCTGAGGAGTTCTTTAGCAGTGGCCACAATATAGCCAACTTAGACTTAGAAATAAACAACAAAAGAGAAGATTGTACCTACAGTAGAAAAGAGACAGTTTTAGAGTTAACACACACACACACACACACACAGACTGAACAAATCCTACAGACTATAGCAGTGTGAATTCTATGTGCATGTTGTTTCTTAGTTGTTTTTAAGAACTTTGAGGACCAAACTTAGTATACTGTAGAGATAAGTGGTTCTCTCTACTGTCCTAAAAGCCCTTTTAGCTTTTATTGAATTATTGAATACCTAATACCAAATTACTCTCAAACTCGTGGTTTAATATCCCCCTCTTCTTTTGTTTTGATATCAAACGAATACTAGAATTCTAAAAGGAATTTTGATGTGATACTTTGTTTTTGTTTTTTTTTTCCAGATCTCAATCATTTCCTTTTCCTAAATAGCAAGTCTATGCCTACTTGTAGCAAAGCCTGAAATTGCTAAGGATTCTAAGTAGTTTCAACTCAATATGATGTGTTTGATTTACTATTCTATGTTTTTAGTGATTTACTCCAAAGTCCTCTTCAGAGGTCAATTAATTTTAGCTTTAGGTAATTCAATATAATTGTCATCATTTATTCAGGTCACCTACTACATTTAGATCACTGGACAGTAAAAATATACCTAAGATTTGGCCCTTCAGCTCACGGAAAGCCTTAGAGAAAATAGGACAAAAGGTCAAAAGACATATCTCTTATAGAGCTAAAAGTCTATTTACTTTTACAAATCACTGGATTACTCTGTTTTGCATTTTATCTTCCCTTTTAAAAAATGACATTCCTATTTTCAGCTTTTCAGACATAAAGATTACCATG
This sequence comes from Tolypeutes matacus, assembly GCA_026826555.1. Lineage (NCBI taxonomy): Eukaryota > Metazoa > Chordata > Mammalia > Cingulata > Chlamyphoridae > Tolypeutes > Tolypeutes matacus. The sequence continues at coordinate 3,751,767 of JAKSZT010054193.1, read as the reverse complement.
AGCCATGACTCTGCTTCGATATTCTAAGGCAATTTAAATGAGCTCTATATTTAGACATTATAACTGTGGAAGAATAATATTTTAAAAATAACAAAATCGGCCATTACATTGTACAGAGTACAATGTGCTATGTACTCTGCAAAGTGCATAGTTTCCATCAGTGAAAGTCCATTATTAGTAGCAAATCCTTGGTATTCTATAAAGGAATTAAGGTTACTTATTCCTTATGGCAATACAGTGTTCCTGTACTATCTTGATTATTGCAGAATTGTGGGTCCAGGTTACCTTCATTCAGGACTATATACCGAAGGTTCCCAGGCACAAATTGATTATATTTCAGTAATTAGACCTGTGTCTATAGTTGCATCTACTCATTTCAACTTCTTTCAGCAGTGATGAAATTAATATATTGCTATCTAGTAAAGATTTTGAAAAAACCATATTGATAAAAAGGCATTTACAAAATATGTCAAAGCATTATTATAAATAATAGATATCTACTATTTGTTTCAACCATTTGTAACACCCTCTCTGCAGATCTTACCTTGTAGTAATTAAGATCAGCAATGAATTGAACTCTAATCATACACATTCTTTAAAATATCTTTATAAATAATGCATATAATATTAATAATGATAGTATTATCATTATATATCTTCAGGACCTAGGGCTAGGTGAAGAGTTCTTAGACTCCACACCAAAAGCACAATCCATAAGAGGAAAAAATTCATAAATTGGAACTCATCCAAAGTTTACAGTTTTGTTCTTTGAAAAACATGTGAGAGAATGAAAAAGCAAGCTACACACTGGGAGAAATCTTTTGCAAGCCAAATATTGAACAGAGGTCTTCTATCTAGAATATATAAAGAGCTCTCAAACTCAACAGTTAAAAAACAATTCAGTAAGAGTATGTTCAAAGACATGAAGAGACATTTCACTGACGAGGATATAACAGTTGGAAAATAAGCATATGAAAAGATGCTCAACATCATTAGCCATTAGAAAAACGTAAATCAAAACCACAATGACATTTCACTACATCCTTTTCAGAATGGCTAAAATAAAAAATATTTAAAACAAAATTCCAGTGTGGATGCAGAGAACCTGGACACTCATACATTGCAGGTGGAAAAGTAAAACAATACAGTCATTTTGAAAAAGAGTATGGTAGTTTCTTATAAAACTGAACATGTACTTAACATGTTTGACCCAACAATTGCACTCATTGGCATTTATCTCAGAAATGAAAGCTTGTTTCTGTAGAAGCTTGTACATGAATGTTCGTATCAACTTTATTCATAATCATCCAAAACTGGAAATTACCAAAATGTCCTTCAATGTGTGAATGTTTAAACAAACTATATTTCCATCTATACCACAGAATACTGCTGAACAATTAAAAGGAGCAAACTATTGATATATATAACAACTTTGATGAATCTCAAGGGCATGCTGAATGAACAAAGCCAATCTCTAAAGGTTACATACTATATGATTCCATTTATATAACACTCTTGAAATAAAATTGTAAAGATGGATAGCATACAAAGTGTTGCCAGGATGTAGGACTGGTGGCAGGTAGAGTGGCTGGGTCTGGCTACAAAGAAGTAGCATGAGTGATGGTAAAGTTTTGTGTCTTGATTTTGTTGGTAACTACACAAAGCTTATACATGTGATAAAATTGCATAGAACTCTATACACACTCATGCAGAGAAGTGCATATATAATTGATAAAATCTAAATAGGCTCTGTGGATTGTACCAATGTCAATTACTTGGTTTTGGTATTGTACTATAGTTAGGCAGTATGTTAACATTGAGGAGATGGGTAAGGATGCATGGGACTTTTCTGTGCATTTCTTTTCAACTTCCTGTGATCCTATATTTCAAAATAGATAAAGAAATAATATGTACTTGTATTTTTATGATACAGCAAGGCATAAAGAAGACATTAAAACTAATTTTTACTCAACCCATAACTTAGATATAATATTCTGTATAGCCTCCAAATTCTTTTCTATGAATATGTATAATATAAATTTTTTACAAAACTTAATCTTTTAAAAATGAAGTGATAAATACTTCATTTTACTGCTGCATGGGAAGTTTTAATTATCTTTATTGTTCAATTTCCATTTCTAAACATAGAATACAACAGTAGTTTAGCACTTTAAAATGAATAAAGAAAAAAAAGTTTTTTAAATGGGAGCGGGCATAGCTAAGTGTTTGTGCACCTTCTTCCCTTGTACAAGGTCCCAGGTTCAATCCCTGGTGTCTCCTAAGGAAAAAAAAAAAAAAGATAAATAAAATAAATAAATGAAATGAAGAAAGAATGAGAATAAATTGATTTTTCTGTAAAGCAGCAAATGATTAATAAGGAATTATTTGCTTTGGTGCTGTTTTAATACAACTAAACTATGCAGTTGTCATCACTGGAGCAAAGAACACATTGAAATAGAGAAAGCATTTATCTTGGAATTTCTAGATAGTGACATATAAGATTTCTTTTACTAACTGGTCCTTAAAAGAAAGTCAGTGTGTCTGTAAACCCTACCAGCAATGCTGTTGCCCATTAATTATGTATCCTTGCTGCAAGACTTTAGAATTTTAACATTTTAAAAATCTATACAATCATTGTCACCTAAGATTGATACTTAATTGCCAGCTCATTGCTAGTGACTACAAATGCCCACCTACCTCATTGCAAGAAACTTGCTATTCTCTGATTGCACGTATGGATAAGGATATGCTGCACTTGAATTGATTCCTTTCATAACATTAGCTGATTACCTCTAATAACTGGTCTTCAGCAATTGAAATGTCAAGTTTTAATTACATTTTCCTAATTTTTGCTGAATCTCTACTTCATGCAAGCATCCATCCATTCAACATACATTTACTTAGTATCTCTTAGATATCAAATATTATGCCATTTTCTGGAAATAAAGAGATGAGTAAATTATTTCCTACCCTTGAGGAGCTCACAGTTTAGAAAATCAGTCCACAAAGTATATGCAATAAAAGAGGTTTACAAGAAAGTCTATTGGGGTGTGGAAAGAAAATAGTAAGCTTCTTTTCATGTTTATTTTTATCTTTTCACAAAAGAAATTAATCTTTGTTAATATTTAATATTCATATTGTATTCCATTACAGTGAGAGGATAAACATGCTCCTCTCAGTTATCCATTCACTTCCAGCACATTATGATGCATTACAGTTTATATGTGATTCTTTAAGTGCATTTACTAATTATATCATCACAAATGTACAAAATGTCACAAGGAATCCTACAAAGAATCCGAAGATAATTCTAAGAGTGCAAACATATGCAAACAACAAAAAAAATAGTAGCACTAACAACTTCTCAAACTATTTATATCAGCTTTTTTCAATCTCACGGATTACTATAATCTGACCTTTATGGTAAAGATTGCATTTTTTCCAATAAGTGAAAAAATACTTATCAAAATGAATTTGTGATATAGAGAGACTATTTTGAAAATAGGTACTTGAATACTTAAAACAGTTTGCAGTGTTATGTTTTTTTGTTAGTGCATATGGTATTTGTGTCCTTTATAAAAACAAATTATACACTTAAAAAGTCTAGGGGGAACAGAAACAAAAAATTAGATAAAATGGACTTCGTTAAAATTATAAAAGCTTTTGTACATCAAAGGACATTACTGAGAAAGTGAAAAAAACCTACACAATGGGAGATAATAATTAGTAATCATATATCTGATAAGGGTTAAATGTCTAGAAGCTATAAGGAACTCCTACAGCTCAACAACAAAAAAGACGAATAACCCAATTAAAAATGAGCAAAGGACTTGAATAGACATTTCTTCAGAGAAGCCATACAGATGGCCAATAAGCACATGAAAAGATGCTCAACATCAGTGGTCATCTGGGAAATGCAAATAAACATCACAATGAGATACCAATTTATACTAAGATAGCTATTATTAGAAAAACAGAAAATAACAGGTGTTGGTAAGGAGATGGAGAAATTGGAACCCTCATACATTGTTGGTGGGAATGTAAAATGGTGCAGCCACTGTGGAAATCATTTTGGCAGTTTCTCCGAAAGTTAATCATAGAGTTACCATATGACCTTGCAATCCCACTTAGTAGTATATACCCAAAAGAATTGAAAGCAGGGACTTGAACAGATAATTGTACAACTGTGTTCATAAAATAGCAGGCTTCACAATAGCCAAAAAGTGGAAGCAACACAAGTGTCTTTCAGCAGAGGAATGGAAGAACAAAATGTGGTATGTGTATACAATGGGATATTATTTGGTCATAAAAATCAATGAAGTTCTTATTTATGCAACATGAATGGATCTTGAAGACTTCATATTTACTGAAATAAGCAAGACACAAAAAGACAAATAGTATTTGATCTCACTTAAATTAAATACCTAGAATAAGCAAATTCATAGGAAAATAAAGTAGATTACAGGTTACCAAGGGCTTGCCTGGGGAGGTTAAGGAATGGGGAGTTATTGCTTAATGAGTACAGAGTTTCTGTTTGAAGTGATTAAAAAGTTTGGGTAATGGACAGTGGTGATGGTAGCACAATAACATGAGTGTAATTAATATCATTTAATTATATACCTGAAAGTGATTAAAGTGTACTACCATATTGTACTACCATAAAAAGTAAAAAAAAATTAAAAAAAAAAAAAAAACCGAGAGAAATAAAAAGTCCTAACTCATTTAAAAACCTTCCATTGTAAGAGTTTTAGCAGATTTTGAACCTGCTTATTTAAAATATTTAAAATGTAACATCTTCCAATAATTTTGTCAGAACAACTAGTTAACATTAGGAAAGACAAGCCAATTTAAAAAAAAGCTGTTCGCATATTTGGTAGATGAGATAGTGATTTAGTTAGCTATGCTGCCAAAATGCCATATACCAGAAATGGGTTGGCTTTTACAATGGAGACTTATTAACTTGCAAGCTTACAGTTCTGAGACTGTGAAAGTGTCCAAATCATCGCATCATCAGGCATTACTTTCTCCCTGAAGACAGGATGGCTGCCGGCGATCCCGGACTCCTCTGTTCACATGGCAGGTCACATAGCAAGGCACATGGCAGTGTCTACTGGTTTCTCCCTTCTCTTCCAGGTTTCCTTGCTTTCAGTTTCTGGCTTCAGTGACTTTTCTCTCTCCTCTCTCCATATTTATCTCATTTATAAAGGACTCCAGTTAAAGGGTTAAAACCTATGTTGGGCCACACCTTAATTGAAATAAGTAAACTAATCAAAAGGCCCTTAACTGAAGTAACCTAATAAAAAATCCCATCCACAATAAAGACACACACACAAAAATAGACCAGCTTTATGAACATGATTTTCTGAGGTATATACCATCTCAAACTACCATGGATAGCTAATGTTGTATGTCTTACATTTCAATCTATCTATCTTTTTAAAATAACTTAATTATGAAATAATATATTACAAAATGTCATGCCAAAGTTTCCAAAATAATGAAACATATTCAACCACATTTTTCTCATAAAAAAAAACTAGTAAAGAAAAATGTTTTTTGTACTTAGTTAAAAAAAAGAGAAACTATCTTAAATATTGTTCATTTTATCTTTAGCTTATCTTTTTAATATTTATTAAGCATGCTATAAAATGTTTTTTTATTTATTTTTTTATTTTTACCGGGAGGTCCCAGGGATCGAACCCGGATCCCTCCATATGGGAGACAGACGCCCAACCAGTTGAGCCACATCCGACCCCTATGCAAATGTTTTAATCCAGTGGTTTATGACATTCAGAAATTGTTTTACTGATAGAAAGAGGTGCATGATCAAAATTTGGAGACCACTCTGGAGAGGCAGAGACATGTAAATAAGAAAATTTCAGTAAAATATGAAAAGCACTATTCCATAGGTATGACTGTGTGGGAGCAAAAACCTTGGGACTGAATTGCTTGGAAGAGACAAAAGAGGGTTTACTGAGGAGATAATCTAAAACTCTACCTTTAAGGATAGTTAGGAATATGAAAAGTAGTTATATTAAGACTCTTTAATAGACTCCCCCCACCTCAAAAAAAGTGTTATTTCTGAAATAATGTTACATTGATGGAACCTACCTATTCAATGATTAATGTTTCTGTCAATAAATTTAGAGAGGGAAGCGGCTGTGGCTCAATCAGTAGGGCTCCCGTTTACAATATGGGAGGCCCCGGGTTCGGTTCCCGGGGCCTCCTGGTGAAGGCAGGCCTGCCTGCACGGCGTGATTAGCTGACCCAGCAAGCACAAGCAGCAAGGGGGGGATAAATGAATAAATAAATAAAATCTTAAAAATAAATAAATAAATAAATTTAGAGAAAAGAATAAATCTATTATAGTAGATGAGTATGAGTCTTCAAGAAGATGTAGAGAAGATGGGTTATCTCAACCAACTCCCCCTAAGCTTTATTACTGCCTCATTTTTCGTTTTGTTGGATTCTTTGCTCTTGGACAAGATAAAAATATTGTTAAAAATATCTGTAGTGATCATTTTCACTCTGATAAAGGTGAAGAGAATATTATATATTCATAAATTCTTATAATATCTCAAAATAAGTTTTAAGATGGGCATACTTCTTTCATAGCATTAACCATATATTGATGCACCATGTTATATTAATTTGTTCATCCCTCTGAGCTCTTTGACATCAAGGACCTATGTCATACATTTTTTTATCCCTTTCTCTGCCTGTTACATTCTAGACATTTGAATGTTTCTTAAATTGAATAATTAAATGAAATAATCACATTCTTGAGATATTGTGCCAATTTATTTAAATGTAATTTTCATCAAGTTTACTTTTAGTACTATTTTGAAGTTTATTGTAAAGGGTATATAAACCTATATAACTAATAAAGTATAAATTACAAACATCCAGAAAAAGAAGAGGTTGCAAAAATGCATCTATGCTGGGCAGCATTGATGGTATAGTGATGAGCATAGCAGCCTTCCAAAAATGCTGTCTATGAAGGTATTATATCTATATTCTATTATTGCATTAAAAATCATCACAGGGATTGGAAGTGGCTCAAGTAGTTGAGCACCCACCTCCCACATGGGAGATTCCAGGTTGAGTTCTCAGTGCCTCCTGAAAAAACAAAACAACAAGCAAAACAAATGAAAAAAACAACCCAGGGAAGCCGATGTGGCTCAGTGGCTGAGCACCAGCTTCCCACATATGACGTCCCCAGGTTCACTCCCTGGCCCCTGGTACCGCAAAAAAAAATCACAAAACTTAGTGGCTTAGAACAATGATTAATTATTTCTCACAAGTCTGTGGGTTTGCTGGGTTCAGTGGGTTTATCTTCTGCTCCTCTCTCCTGAGGTAATTCATGTGGATGAAATAATTTGTCAGCTCAGCTGTGGCTGGCGTACATAAGATGGCCTCATTCACATATCTGGGCCTTCTCTCCTGACTGTTCACACTCCACATGGTCTCTCACTCCATTACTTAACCCAGGCTTCTGTACATGGTAATTAGACTTTGCCAAAAGAGTGAAGGCAAAGCTATAAGATCTTTTGAGACCTAGCTTCAGAACTCAGGCACCATCAGTTCTGCTCCTTGTTTTGGTCAAAACAAGTCACAAATCCAGCCCAGATTCAAGGGATGTGGAAATAGACTCCACCTCTTGACAGCAAGAGTTACAAAGAATTTGTAACCATAGGTAATCTACCATGTTACATATGTATAGTTATTGAGGACAAAATTTGTTTCTGAGCTTGCTGAAAATGAGGGGAAAAGGAGACATTACAGTACTAGCTATCAGAATGAAGGATATATACCAGAAAATTCAATTTTTAAAATCCATTTATTTTTAATAATACATGCAAATTATAAATAATTCAAACAATGCAAAAAAGTAAAAAGGAAGTCAAAACTAAAATGTACTTCAAATCTACCTACCCAACATTCCAATGTCTTTCTATGCATTTTTTTTAAACATTTTTATTTTATTTTATTTTATATATATTTTTTTATTTTACCAGGAGGTCCCGGGGATCGAACCCAGGTCCCTCCATATGGCAGACGGACGCCCAACCATTTGAGCCACATCCGCCCCCCTTTATGCATTTTTATATGGATAGAAGAATGGGTGGATGCTTAATTGATTGAAAGACATAGCTATACAAACTTAGGATAATTCTCTAATGTTGTTACAGATTATCATTTTATTTGCATTTAAACAGAAGGTTATGAATGAAAGAGCATATTGACTTTAAAATAAATGTTTTTATTACAAGAGATATAATGTGCTATGGAAGAACCTTGTAATATAAAGAAATTAAGAAAATCACTAATTAGGTTTCAATCATATTAACTCTTTTTAAACTTTAGTATTGATTGAATCCTTGCTACCAAAGATAAGTATATTAGCACTATTATATTTCCTTCTATCTACCTTCTCATCTTCAAATTTTTGTCCTTTATCTGATATCATGAAAAACTGATAGACCAATACCCATTCCTCAAATTAGAGCTCATTTTACAAACCATTACAGAGATGTGGAAAGAAAGATAAAAAGTCAGCCCCAACTACATCAGAAGATCTGGACAGAGTTGCACACAGGAAAATGGGGAAAGGCAGAAAGAGAGGCAATATGCAATCTTTGTTGGACTATTCTGTTCTTTCTTCTGAGATTTTATTAAATGTCCAGTACTAGGATCAGTCTGCCTAGATAAAGATTTAATTCATGATCTTGTGGGCTTATGATCACATTTCAGATTAGTTCCCTAATTCAGTGTGCATGTATTCCTAATTCAGTGTGCATGTATTCCTGGATTAGAGAGAAAGAGTCCCATGTTTCATCTGTTTCTCACAGGAACTGCTTCCAAACAAAAAAGATTAAGTACCCTCCTTCAGTTTCCATCTCTGTAAATTTAGAGGTATTAGGAAGCATTTCTAGGATTTTGGTAATTCACCATTATGATTTCTTTAGGGTCTAGAGTAATATTAGGATCCTCACCGTGCTGCATTATGCCTCTCCAGAATCTTTTGTTTCTGTTGTTGACCATCCAATTTTTGAGGCCTATGACATGAAACTATATCTTTTTTCTTATTTGGACGCTTCTAGTAGAGTTTTTTTCCTTTAAGTTTATTCCTTTTTGGTCATTTTTAAAGAAGTGTAGAGTGGGAATATTCTGTGATACAATTTAATTCTGTTCTAACCCAGAAGCTCAAGGCAGTAAGTTTTTACAGAAATATTTTCAATGTGAGGAAGAATTATTCATTAAAATAGACAATGCCCTTAGCCTCAGTTTTATAACAGATGGCAGTGGAATTTTTTTATAAAATTCTTCCATGTAAAAATCCTCAACGGCATTCTGTCTGAGAGAGGCAGCCAAATATTAAGGCTTATCTCAGATGAAAATTATCTCACAGGTGCAGAAACAAGCAAGGTAAGATAAACTGCTTTAGGTGATCTAATATGACAGGAAATTAAGGCTTGGGATATGCAGAATGGTAAATGGTTAGAAAGTGTGTTTAGTCACTGTAATGTGCATAAATATCATTTTGGGGAATCTTCCTGAAAATTCAAATTCTGATTCAGTAAGTCTTGGAACCTGAAGCTCTATAGTTCTAACAATTTCCCAGGTGATAACAACGTTGCTGGTCTTCAGACAGAAGTTCTAGGCAAGTATAGATTCATAGTTCCTCTACTTAACTGAATCTTTTTTAATTTTTATTGTAGTATCATAAATATGACACAATTTCCCATTTTAATAACTTATACATGCACAATTCAGTGTTATCAATTACTTTCACAATATTGTTCCAACATCTCCACTCTCCATTACCAAAACTTTTTCATTACCCCAAAAAGAAACTCTGTACCCATTAGGCAGTAACTTCCCATTCTTCTCCTTCCCCCTGCCCCTGGTAACCTGTAATCTACTTTCTGTCTTTGAGGAAAACTTTGGCATTTCAGCTTTTAAGTAGATAGAAGGACCAGACAAAAATTTAAGTCTGGCTTGTGAAACCCCCTCATTAATCACCCTTATTATATTACTCATTATTTTTAGTGAACTTTCCTCAGAATAAAATTATTAATAAATCAGGGGTAGAAGTCTTCATTTAGGTTTTCAGTAATCTTATCATTTTATCTTTTTTGTAAAATAGTTTGTTGCAATTAATTAATCATAGCAGGGGAAAATCCCCCTTTTTAGGGGCTTTGGGCTCTGTTCCCCTGTGATGCCAGGTGTAGCAGTTTGATATTATTCATGAATTCCAAAAAAAAAAAAAAAAGAAATATAGATTGTGTTTGTGAACTGGTCTGCTCCTCTGGGCGTATTAGATTGTATTAAATTCAGAGGCTTCACTTTTACTTGATTAAATTATGATTAAGGCTTTGATTTGACCACATCAGTAGGATGTTGAGGCTCTGCCTCCTTGGTGGGTGGGGACTCACAGGGCAACATGGCAGAGGAGAACATTTTAGTTTTGATGCTGGAGTACCAGGAAGTAAACACATGGAGAAGGAGAACATAGAAACAGATACGCAGGAAGAGAGAGTGCGTCATAGACACAGCCCTGGGAAGAGAGATGAGCCTGAGAGTCTATAGCCGACCTTGTGGCGAGACAAAGCAGCTGGGCCCAGAAAGAAATGAGCCCCAGATAGAGTGCCAGGCTACAGCTGAGACCGGAAGAAGCTGGGACCATGGAGCATTAACAGTAAGGAGGAAAGCTGAACTCTCAAAGACATTGCCTGCCATCTTGCGTCAACATGTGGCAACAGACTCTGGATGAGAAAGTACCTCTTATGGTACTTTGAATTGGACTCTTTAGGGCCTTGTGACTGTAAGCTTCTACCCCAAATAAATAGCCTTTTAAAAAGCCAACAGATTTCTGGTATTTTGCATCAGCACCCCTTTGGCTTACTAATACAGAATTTGGTACCAGGAGTGGGGTGGTGCTTTTGCAATTGCTAAAATACTGGAACAGTTTTATAAATAGGTAAGGGATATTTTTTGAAGGAAATAATTGTGAGACACTTGGTAGAAAAGACCTAGAGTGCTTTGAAGAGACTGTTGATAAGAATATGGACACTAAAGAGACTTTTTATGAGGCCTTAGAAGTGAATGATGAAACTATTATTGGAAACTGGAGGAAAGGTGATCCATGTTTTAAAGCTGTAGAGAACTTAACAAGATTAACTCCTGATGTTTTATGGAAGGCAGAATTTGAAAATGGTGAGCCTGGGCATTTAGCTGAAGATCTTTCCAAAGTAAACGCAGAGAATGCAGCTTGGCTTCTCCTTGCAGCTTATAGTAAAATGCTAGACAAGAGAGATAAGCTGAGAACTGAACTGTTGGGCACAAAGAAAACACAAAATGATTCCAGAAATTCCAAGCCTCTGGAAATCAAGCCCCCAGACAATAGTGCTCCATTTGAGGCCTTAACTAAACTTAAAACTTGTAAATCAGGACTGAAAATGCAGTTACCTGGGAAAGACTTCTGGAAAGTATCACTGTCTGATAGCTTGGACCCCTGCTTCTTGCGTACTAAACCAACAAGCTTTTTGAGAGAGCTGAATGAATAAAACCACTGTCATCCTGGACTAAAAGAGACATTGACAGGAGATATGGAACAGAAAATGGCTTTAAGAAGAAAACCATGGAAGCTGAGATCTGGAATTAAGACATCTCCTTGGGCCAATAGAGGAACCCCACCCATGTGTACAGAGAGGGTGGCAGTTAAAGAGCGTGGATGTTCCTGCCCAATGTTCAGGGAGAGTTTTGCTGCCCAAGGGTACAGAGAGGGTTGAGCACATTCCCTAAGGATTGGGGAGGGTAAGGTCGACACCCCATAGGTCTGGTCTGAGCAGGGTAGGCCTGTCCCCCATGGGTTAAGGAGGGCCAGGTCACCAAAAACTCGTTGCTCTGAGAGGGTTGGGCTAGTATGCCAAAGGTTAGAGAGGATGTTGTCTTCACATCACTGTACTAGGGGGGCTGCAACTCTACCCCAAAGATTGGGTAAAGTGTGGCCATCACCCCAGCACTCTTGGAGGGTGAGATCTGGAGCTCGGTCGCCACCCAGATGCTTGATGAGGGTAGAACCAAGAAAATGGCCGTTGGGCAAGCCTGTGGAAAGGGGCCCACAGCCCCACGAGGCCCCAGGGAGAAGAAACCATCATCATAAGAATGACTCTCAGACTTTGACATCTAATGAAGTATGCCCTGCAGGTTTATGAAACTTATTTCATGACTCATATTTCCCTCCCAGTTTCTCCTTAAAGTAATGCAAATATTTATCCTTTGTCCATTTGTATACTGGAAGCAGATAGATTGTTTTGTAAGTTTCAGAGGTCTACAGCCAGACAGGACTTGGCCCCAAGACCAACTGTTTTCTATAAACTGATTGTGATATGATTTTGTACTTGCATTGTTACTGATTTAAGGTTTTGTGAATATTGTAATGTCTTTTTGGAATTTAAAGGGTGGAGTGTAGCCGTTTGGTATTACTTATGAATTAAAAAAAAAAAAAGAAATCTAGATTGTGTTTGTAAACTGGTCTGCTCCTCTGGGCCTGTTAGATTGTATTAAATTCAGAGGTTTCACTTTTACTTGATTAAATTATGATTAAGACTTTGATTGGGCCACATCAGTAGGACGTTGATTCCCTGCCCCCTTGGTGAGAGGGGACTGACAGAGTGACATGGCAGAGTAGAGAGTTTCATTTTGATGCTAATGTCCCAGGAAGTAAACACATGGAGAAGGAAAACACAGAAGCAGATACTCAGGAAGAGAGAGTGCTTCACAGACACAGCCCCGAGAAGAGAGATGAGTCTAAGAGTCTACAACTAACCTTGTGGGGAGAACAGAGCAGCTGAGCCGGAAAGAAACAAGAATGATGAGCCTTATGCCAGGCTACAGCTGAGATTGGAAGAAGCTGGGACCATGGAGCCTTAAGAGGAAGGAGGAAGGGTGAACCTTCACAGACATTGCCTGCCATCTTACTTCAACATGTGGCAACAGACTCTGGGTGAAAAAGTACCTCTTATGGTACTTTGAGTTGGACTCTTTAGGACCTTGTGACTGTAAGCTTCTACCCCAAATAAATACCCTCTATAAAAGCAACAGATTTCTAGTATTTTGCATCAGCACCCCTTTGGCTGACTAATATACCAGGACAAAACAAAAATGTACGAGGATAAAGGAAGAAATTCTTCTAATATTTATCTTGCATTTTGTTTCACTGGTTTATTTGAGAACTGGGGGCATTGTATTTCACATCTAGTTATCAGTAACCATATGATATGATTTAATTATTAAATTTTGGTCCTGAATTTAAAGAGGGTAATTAAACAATATAATACCAAAGCAAGTATATGATAACATTTTAAATGAGCCCTTAATATCCCTTTTTAATAAATAGCTAAAGTGTAGGTTAGATAAATAGAATTAGCAATAGATAGAAGAATCAGCAGATAGAGGTCCTAGTTCCACTTCTTTCATAAATTAGTTGTTTGATTTGGGGTCAATCATTTAACCACTTTGTACTTCAGTTTTCTCATCTAGAAAATGAAGAAGCAAATGTGCTGTTACCTACCAGCTCTAGATTTTTATGGTATATAACTCTAATCTCATATACTATTATAACATTGGTGTCGAAAAAGTACTTTATGCAATCTTTTATTCAAACACCTTTCTTTTAAGACAACCATGAACAATAAATCACTTAAAAATGTAAAATTTTCCTAGGCAAACTGAAACAGAGCAAAAAATATTGACTCAATGTAGGGGAAAGAACATAATTTAAGGGTTCACCGTACCTGGTTTGAATCCCAGTTCTTACTTCTTCTTGTTTGTGAGCCCATAAGCAAGTTTCTTAATCTCTCTACATTTATTAATGAAAAAATGAATGAGATTGTTTTTTCTGATATATAAAATTGAGGTACACATGTTTACCTGGCATGATTAGTGCAGTCAGTAAATAATGACATCATGTATTTAACACTTAGGTGGTAATTATTTTTTTAGTAATTATTTTTTAACTTGTGTATAATATGAATAGCTAAAAAGACCTTCAGATATGTCATATAAGTATATAATTAACATTAATTTTAAATGATTTATGGAATTTTTCCTTGTTTCATTTACTTTTGGAATTTGTTGCTTGCATCCTCATTTTCTGTAATGAATAAAAGAACTGGAACTTGAGTGTTCTTTGATTGAGTGAAACTTCAGTGATTTGTGCTTTATAGTTTTCTAGATTGTTGAAAATAATCTGTGTTTCCTCACTGTGTATGAATTGTTTGAGGACGTGGATGCCTTTGTGCAGGCATGTGACAATACTATTGTTTTCTTTCAGGAAACCCTGATAGATTGGTGTGATGAAAAGGAACTTAATTTGATATTAACAACTGGAGGAACAGGGTTTGCACCGAGAGATGTCACTCCAGAGGTGAGATAATACATGCCTTCTCCATTTTCAATAAGTAATGTTATTTTTCCTTTTTACTATTTTTTACATTATGTTTGTAATTTTGCTAGTCAGAACAATTTACTTGTCATTCTAAGAATATGAACAATTATTATATAAAAATGTTTCTTCACTTTTTTCCTTTGGATTTAAACTAGAAATAATACAATATGAAGAAGATTGAAATGGTCCGGAACATAATCTTTCATTTGCTCAGTGGTCTGTGGTTTCAGCTAAGCTTCAGGAACTTTACCAAAGGAAGGGATAGCAGAACTCTTACTAAGCATGGCATCTGGTCTGATCTGCTTTGTTAATACAATTCAGAGTTGAACCTTATTTCCCTTTTCTTGAGGTACCCTTGTCATTGGTCTTACAGCATAGTAGGATGACTGCAGTAGAGTATTTACACTAATTTTACATTACTTGGAAGATAAAAGTTTTTATTTTCATAATCTCAAATGTGAACTGCATTAAAATACAGATTTAACAAGCCAAACAAGGAAAATTAATATCTAGGCTTTCAATTCAAATAGGCAGAGATAATATCTAGGCTTCATAACTCAAGAATCACCTTCAACCCTTGCTCAGGGAGAAGAATTAAGAAAAGAATGAAGAATAAGCAATGCTCACTGATACAAGGAAAAAGTCTTTATTTTCTTATTGTTAAAGAAACCATGAACTTCAGGTGACATCTCAGTTATACGCAAACTTATGCTACCACTTGTGGCATTATTTCTTTTACCACTCCAAAAAACTATTTCTTGGCTAAATTTCAACATTAACTAATGTTAATGATTTCTTTCAATATTCAAATCAATACCATATTGTATCTACTACCTTATTAGCAGGGTACTTTTGCTCTGTGCCTATTAAATAATTGCTGCCCTTCTTACTCTAATATAGTGGTTTTCAAACTTTAGTCTGTATCAGAATAAACCAAAGGGCTAATTAAAACACAAATTGCTTGTCCCTAACCTCAGGGGTTCTGGTCTGGTAAATCTGCAGTGGGGCCAAAGAATTTGTATTTCTAACAAGATTCCAAGTGATGCAGGTGTTGCTGCAGCCATACTTCCACACTTTGAGAACCACTGCTCTAGTATATAAAAATGCAATTTTTGAACAAGTTGTAAAATTTTTCTATTCTACATAAAAGTCATGGCACAGAATTTTTAAATATTATTTTAATTAAAGTTATAATAAATAGTTTTGCTTTTAAGAGCAATCAAAATTGAATTGTATTGGGAAATTGTTAACTCCAACTGCTTCTAAAAGGTGATCTTCATGCAGTTTATTTCATTTCTGGGTCCTGAGGAGAAATGATCATTTGACCAATTTTGAAATTTCTTTTAAAACTATGAGACTAACTGAAAAAGTACAGTTGGGAGGGAAGCTATCTCCTGCAGAGGTTTGTTTGTGTTTTGTTTTGTTTTGTTTTGTTTTGTTTTGTTTTGTTTTGTTTTGTTTTAAGAAAATTGACTACGTATGTGAGGATATTGATTTTTGGAGTTTGAGTATCGTCTTAAGGGTTTGAAGTAAATGATTTTGGATTTATATATCCCGATTTTTTGTGTGATGTGTGATATTTTCATATTATTACTACTTCTTTCATCAGAAAAGCTGGATGACCATAGACTAGTCACTTAACCACTCTGTGCATCAGTTTCCTATGAAATGTGGGAAATAATAGTACCTATCTACAGGGTGGCTGTGCAGATTCAATGAGAACTACTCCTGGCACTTTATTAAATCCTATATTAAGGTTAACTTACAAGGGTTAATTTTAAAAATTATTTTCTATATTTTATATGTAGCTACCAAATGGACAAATAAACTCTTAGATTTAAAGTGTGACCATGAAATCTTAACAATCTTGTTAAATTATTTAATTTTGATAGTGTTTCATATTTTATCTTTTCCATCACCATAAACAGAGCTCTTGAATTTCTGCCATTCTTGAATCTGCTTATTTTTATTTCCTTTTTTTAAAAAGTAGTTTTTGACAAGAATCTATCTCCTTCCATGGTTCTGTATTTTTAATTATATCAGAAATTGAACAACTCTTTATTCTTAAATAAAGTTTTTCAGTTACCTGAAAACTATCAGTATACTCTTGTATTCATATACGGCTCCAGCAACCTGGGTAAAGTTGAATTAGATTTTTATGAGTTTAAAATATACATAAATATGTTTTCTCTAAAAATCTATTTTAAAAACTATTTTCCGCTTGTGAATAATTTCATTTATTAATATGTTCACTATACTTCATAATTTATATATACACACAGATATGATATAAATATCTTAAAAAGTCCTTAGAACTTATAAACCCTTGAAAAATAGATAAACAAAAGCAATGCCTAAAAATAATTCTACTAAATTTGCATTTACTCTATACCCTTAAATAGTTGCAGTTCTCATAAAATCTAAAATATAGTACTAGGATATCAGGTAAGGATTTAGAAATATAATTATATACCTGTAATTATATAGTTATTTTGTCATTAACTTGTTTGTCTTAGATAATTGTGTCTAAAAAAGGAAACTTTTTTTAGACTACATTTACTTATATGTAATTAGGGTTACAAATATTTTTAAATAAAATCCAAAGTTATTGATAGAAAACACAAGTATTAATTTAATAAAGATAAAATAATGTAAAACATCTACAGTACTATTTTTAATTCAGTAATAATCAATAATCTGTTTGATCTACAAAGGACAGTTGTTTGTGGGATACATATGTTAGAAAAAAGATGAAGGAGGAAAATGATGAAAAGAATGCACAAAATGAAGCTATCTAAAGTTATTAATGGGTATGAAACCTAGAGAAAATGAAAAATTTAATAGATTTCTTCTGAAGTCTTTTTTTTCCTTAAACATTTTTAATTTTGAAATAATTTCAAACTACATGATAGTTGCAAAAATAATACAAAACCCATAAAGAGAAAATCTAAATTTCATAGTAAGTAGTAGAGCTTGGATGGAAATTCCAGCCTTTCTGAGTCTATAAGTGCAAGCTTTTATCACTATACCATATGGTATACCAACACATTTAGATGAAGATAAGAGATGGGAATGTATTTCCCATGTCCAGGACTATCTCATAAAATTAAGGAAAAGCTGTTTAAAATAGCATCAACTATAACCCAATCTGACCAGTGGTACAGTCTATTTAATCTAGTTTAAAATATTTCAAGTATAAGGGTCACTAGTATTCTGCTTTTTAAGTAATTTCATATTATTGAATTATTCCATTTATTCAGGACAATTTTAAGATACCCAAAACCTAGTTTAATGTGGTTATTTTCAGCTTTACCATATATAATATGGTATTTTATTTTAGTCAAAATGATCCCAGAACTACTAAATAAATATTCATAAAGAGTTTTATTATTAGTATATGCTATTTTGTCAGTGAAATGATGTTTCCTTTAGAAAAATAGATGAAACAACCATATAACTTAAATGACCTATGTTAGTGATCAAATTTTCTTTCAAAACATTATTAAACATGATGCTTTTGCTGTGGTAATGTTATAATTTAAGAGAGTTTTTCTGATTGGAAACAGCAACTCTTATTATTCAGAGATTCCTTGGAAGTCATGATTTATAAGTCTACAATCAACTAATGCATATAGAAAAGTCACAACATCAAGGCTTTCTAAAAGCAGACCCTTTTGAGAATGGGCAGTATTAAAATGCACATTAACATATCCCCAGTAGTACTAGCTTCATTCTTTTTGGAGATTTTTTTTATTATCTGGTTTTAAAAGAGAAAAAAAAAAAGAGTCCTGATTTAACTTACAGACATAGTGACTATCCACACCATTATTTGTGCATAAAATTTAAACTGCTTTGAGGCACCAAGTTCCAATTTTGTTGATTTGTTGTTTGGAAACCTTTTTGATCAGACTTCACTTAGAATCAAGATAATCAAGGAATCCTTTCTTATTATCTATTTTGTCAGTGCTGTATCTCTATTTACCTAGCATTTTATATAAAATGGCAAGTTTTATAATCATAGAGAAATCAGAGTTCTTCAGAGTTTGAGGAGAATTCAAAGGCCCCTCATGTTCAACCCCTAGGTTGCCCCTTTCAGCATTCCCTGCCTTTGCCTAAACATCTCAAACATATTTTTTTCATCTGCAAATTCCTTTCATAGACAATTCTAATTGTTTGAAAATCCAAACATATAAAACTGAAACTTGTCTCCTTATACTTTCTACTCACTGGTCTTAAACTGCTCTTGGCAATGTACAAAAGAAAGTTAATTCCTCTTTTACATGACAGTTCTGATATTTGAAGATAATCATTACTTTTTCCCTTTAAGTCCACTTGCTTTTGTATTATTTTTGCATTCATGGAAAATACACATTCTTTTTGAAAACAATAACCTATCTGAAATTTTTGTACCTTGAATTTGTATCTCTTGCTATCCCACAAAAACCTAAAGTTTTCAAGGTGCTGCATACATTAATGGCAGAAATTTAAAATATTTTTTTGCCATAACACTTTCAAGATCTATGATTTACCATTAATTTCCCCTATATGTTTTTTTGGTTTGTTTTTTTTTTATTAGATATTATCAGATAAGATTTATTGCTATGCACTAAACCTATATGTATTTTTTAACCTTTTCCCCAATAGGCTTCCCTTGTTTCCTGTTGGAAAGTATAAGTATTTTTTCTTTTTTTTTCTTTTTTTTTTTTTTTTTTTATTATGGGTAAAAATCAAAATTCTCACATTTTGCAAAATGATATATAAATATATATGCATATATGTGTATTTGCTTACAAAAATGTTGTGTATATATATATATACACATATATTTTAAGAGGTGCTTAGATTACCCAAAATATTACACGGAACCCACTGGGATTCCCATGTTGCCCACCTCCCACACCTCCCATCACACCCCACACAAACATCTCCCACACCCTCAATGAACTTACACATCCTGGAGCCTTGCCACCAACCATAGACCACAGTTCACACTGTAGACCACACTCTCTCCCACTCAGTTCTGAGTGGTGTGTGCTGATTTAAAATGGCCTACATCCGTTGCCACAACAGTACTCAGGACAACCTCCAACTCCCAAAGAAGCCACTGTATTTCAACTGCTTGTCCCCTCCCTACCCCAAAAGTGTCAAGTGGCCACTGGCTCCACCTCATTGTTATAATTTCTTGCATTGCTAGAATCACCATATGTGAACAAGAGAATACCATCAAGTCCACTCTAGTCCATAGTTCTTCCCCCAATCCTGAGGGGACTGGGATGGTGATGTATAAGTATTTTTTCTGAAAGTGGAAATACCGTTACAGACTTTCCAAAGACATATACTCTCTATTTTTTGTTTATCCAATAAAAAGAATCCACTAGTGTGATTGTACCAGTAGAAAAGTTGCAAGTAAAAAAATTAAACTATTTAGATAAATAAAGCAGTTAGGACAATAAGTGACTTGGAATATTAAAACTTTTAAGTTGAGAGGTTCCAAATCCACATAGCAATACTAAAGAAGGAAAACTCAAGATCAGAATTTTAGAATGCTAAGAATAAGGCAAGAAAAAAATTCTATATATAAAGAAACCATAAATAAAATTCTGTCTTCAGTTTCTTTGAATATATGTATTGATTGTGTGCCTACTCTGTACCAGAATACGTACTCAGCTTTTAAGGGGCCCTTATGCAGAAAATAGATGATGTCAGTAAACTTACAAATAAGCATAGATATTAATCAAGGTAAGTTCAATGTCTAATTATAGGTCTTACCAGAAAAGTAGTATTGGCCATAAAGTAATTTGTGAGACAGCATAGCATAATGTTTAAGAGCACAGACTTCTTGGGTTTAAATCCCTGATCTACCTCTCACTAGTATATAAGCTTACATAAGTTACTTAACTTCCTATGCCTCAGTTTTCTTATTTGTAAAATGGAGTACTTACTTGATAGGATACCTATATTATGTGAGTTAATAGAAGTAAAGTGCAAAAACAGAGTGAATTACTATGTAAATATTTGCTGCTATTATTATCTACAATATAAATTGAAAGAGCATTAGCTTAAAAAAATAAACATAATAGTTGAGTAAATGTTGAAAGAATCTTGCTGGGCGAAATTCAAGCAGTATAGGACCTAAAGTACAAAATAGTGTAGCTATGGAAAAAGAAGAAGGAACATCAGAGAGGATATGCTACATACTGATTTTTATCTTGAATTTATCAGCGTGATAAAATCTTGAAATTGCCTCTCTAGCTCACCCATATCTTTATCTACTCTCATAAAATAAACAGAGACTGGCATACTATAACAATTTACTTTTGCCAAATATAGGCTAAGACATTGACAACAAAATATTATTGAATGGTTTGCAAATATAAAATGTGAAAATAATATATCTCTAGAGACATGGTTTCAAGAATGAAGAGTTTAGACTATTCCTTTCTTTATTATTGTCTGAAATCAAGAAGTTGAACTCATCTGTCTCTATATTAGATATCCATCTATAAGATGGACTTAATTTGGTTTTCATACAAACTCTAATGTGATGACAACAAATAGATTTATATCTGTAAAGTAATTAGAACTTCTCAGAACACCATCACTGTATAAGACTAGCAGGGTATTTGAAACGTTGTTATTGCCTGCCATAAACAGAAATTGATAGGGAGTCTGAAAGGAGATTAAGATGTCAAAAGAAACAATTTGGAATGATTTTAAGAATTTTACCAGTATTATATTTTCATATTGGAACCTGGAAAGAACATGGCTGCCATTAAAGAATGGAGGACAGGACTTCCAGGGAAGATGGCAAAGTAGAGAGTTCCAGCACTCAGGCCTTCCACCAAAATAACTATTGAATAGATCGGAATTGTCTGAAACATCTTGAAACTCCAGAGGCCAGAAAAACACTGTACAGAAACCAGGGATGAGCAGGAGGAAGACGCTGATGAATTAAAGTAAAGAACTGTAAATTGCTCTCTCTGTGTGGCAGCTACCAGTGCTCATCCTCTACTCTTGTGGCAGGCCGCTGTGGGTTCCAGTCCTTGGCTAGTGACTGGTGACAGAAAGGGATGTAAAAATCGTCTTTGCCAAGAACAGGGGTGTGCACAGCTGATCACTGATCATGATTTTTCATTATCAAATTCTGATCTTTGGTTCATGGCTCTGAGGGTAGCTACTATTTCAACCCACCCCAGACAAAGGCAGTAACATCCATTGTTTCAACCTTCCCTGGACCAAGGCAGAGGCAGTGGAGATTTAAAGACACAAGACCTCCTCAGAGCTGCAGGGAAAAGTTATCTAAAGGGCTGCATTTGCTGGGCGGGCCAGGAAAGCTCAGCTTTGGGGAACTACCTGAGAAGTTTTTGATGACCTTCCTGACCCCTCCACAATGCACTTCGGAGCCAGTCTGTGCCCCCTTCGTGGTTCCCTGGCCCTGTTTTGATTTGAAAGACCGAATTGGGAAAGTACTCCCAAGGGTACACTCCTCTCAGAATTTGCCCTGTAGGCAAAAGCAGCATGAGACAAGGAAAGGAGTATAAAAAACTATAGAGGCAGACAGTCTGGGACAAAGGCCTGCCAACTTCAGATACCTGGGAGAGGGAGGTTTGTCCCCTAGGAAAAAATCCCAGAGTTAGCATTTTAAAATATTAAAATGTACTATGTCTAACAAACGAGTACAACGACAGAAAGAAACAGGAAATGATGGCCCACCCAAAGGAAGAGGGTAAAATACAGAAAACACCAATGAAGAAGGCAAGAATGTAGATATATGAACTAAGCCTTGAAAAAAATGATCTTAAAAGTGCTTAAGGAGATGAAGGAAAGTACAGAGAAAGAACTAAGGATATCGGGAGAACAGTGAATGAATAATATGAAAGCCTAAGTAAAAAGACAGAAATTTTAAAAGGAACCAAACGAAACTACTAGAGTTGAAGACTACACTAACTAAAATGAAAAATACCCAGGGTTTCAAGAGCAGATTGGAGCTAAAAGAAGAAAGAATCAGTGAATTTGAAAACAAGACAATTGAAATGAGTCAGGCTGAGGAGCAGAAAGAAAAAAGAATTATTAAAAGTGAAAATAACCTAAGATAGTTGTGGCACATTCAAGCACACCAATATATACATTATGGGAGTCCCAGAAGGATAAGAAATACAGAAAGGGGCAGAAGGAATAGTCAAAAGAAATGATGGAAAATGTCCCAAACTTAGCCAAATACATGAACATGCATATCCACAAAGCTCGGAGAACACCAAACAAGAAAAATGTAAAGAAAAATATGGTCCATCATAAATAGGTTGCACTATCAAATGCAAAAGACAGAGAGTTCTGAAAGCTGTGAGAGAAAAGCAACAGGTTATGTAGAGGGAACCACAATAAGTTGAGTGCCAATTTCTCATCAGAAACCATAGAGGCAAGAAGGCAGTGGGTTGAAATACTTAAAGTGCTGAAGGAAAACAACTGCCAGCCAAGGGCTTTAAAATTGACAAGACTGGGAGATATTAAAGGAGATATTAAGGGAGATATTAAGACATTCCCAGACAAACAAAAGCTGAGGAAGTTCATCTCTACTAGACCTGCCCTACAAGCAATGCTCAAGGAAAGGACACTAGACAGTGGTTCAAAGCAGCAAAAAGAAATAAAGACTTGTGGTAAAGGTAACCTTTTGGGTAATTAAAAATGCCAGTATTATTTATTGTTTTGTTTCAAGTTAAGTTGGTATCAAACCAAATATGATTGTTATATACTGAGGATGCTAAATTTTAACACCATGGTAAGCCCAAGGAAAATAGATGAAAAATATATCCAGATAGAAATGAGAAGGCACTTTATAGAGTTCAACAGAGAAAAGCAAATAAATTAAAAGTAGACATTAACAGAAGTCAAAAGGCTAAGTAGCAGAATGGTAGAAGAAGGTCCTATATTACCAGTAATGACTTTAAATATAAATGGATTAAGCTATCCAACCAAAGGTAGAGATTGGCAGAATGGTTTAAAAAAAGCATGACCCGACTATATGCTGCCTGCAAGGGACTCACTTTAAATTCAGATATATAGGTAGGTTGAAGGTGAAAGGATGGGGAAAAAATATACTATGCAAGTAGTAACCAAAAGAGAGAGCTGGGTGTCTCTCCTAATATTGGATAGAATAAACTTGTCTAAAAACAGAGATGAGAGACAAAGATGGTCATTACATACTGATAAAATGGAGAGTTCAACAGGAAGATGTAACAATTTTAAATATATATGCACCTAAGAGCAGAGTCCAAAAATATAAAATACTGACATATTTGAAGGGAGAAATTGTCAGTTCTACATTAATAGTGGGAGATTTTAACACATCACTCTTAATAATGGATAGATCATCTAGTCAGAAGATCAATAAGGAAATATAAGATTTGAATGATATATTAAACCAACTAGACCTAACATACATATATAGAACACTTCACCTAACAAAAACAGGATACAGATTCTTCTCAAGTGCACATGGATCAATCTCCCAGATAGACCATATGCTGTGTCACAGAACAAGTCTCAATAAATTAAAAAATAATGGAAATCTTACAATGTATAGTCTCCAGCTACAATGGAATGAAACTGTACTCAATAACAGAGGAAGAAAGGGAAAATTAAAATGTGGAAATTAAACAACACACTCTTAAGAAATGAGTAGATTAAAGAGAAAATCAGAAGTGAAATTAGAAAATATCTTGAGGTGAAAGAAAATGAAAATACAACATATCAAAACTTATAGGATACAGCAAAGGCAGTGGCGAGAGGAGAATTTATAGCTCTAAATGTTTATGTCAAAAAAGAAGAAAGACTTCAAATCAGAAGCCTAACTTCAAAACTTTAAGAACTAGAAAAAGAAGAGCAAACTAAACCCAAAGTAAGCAGAAGGAAGGAAATAACAAAGGCTAGAGAAGAGATGAATGTAATCGAAAAAATTTTTTATAGAATCAACAAAACCAGAAGTTGGTTCTTTGAAAAGATCAATAAAACATTAGCTAGACTGACAAAGAAATATAGAGACACAAATGAAGAAAATCAGTAAAAAGAGGGGAACATTACTACTGACCCTACTGAAATAAAAAAGAATATAAGTTGATACTATAAACAACTGAATGCCAATAAATTAGATAACCTAGATGAAATGGACAAATTCTTAGAAACACACAAACTACCTACATTGACTCAAGAAGATAGAGGTCTCAACAAACCAATTACTAATAAAGAGATTGAATCAGTAACCAAAACCTTCCAAAAGAGAAAAAAACAGAAATAGATGGCTTCACAGGGGAATTCTACCAAACATTCCAAGAAGAATTAACTCCAACTACACAAACTCATAATAAATTGAAGAGGAGGGAACACTACTAACTCATTCTATGAGGCCAACATCACCCTCATACCAAAGCTGTATAAAGATACCACAGGAAAAAAACCCACAGACCAGTATCTCTTATGAATATAGATGCAAAAATCCTCAACAAAATACTAGTAAACCGAATCCAACATCACATCAAAAGAATTATAGACCATGATCAAGTGAGTTTATCCCTGGTATGCAAGGTTGGTTTAACCTAAGAAAATCCATCAATATAATATACCACATTAACAAAATGAAGGAAAAAAGTTCATGATCATGGGACTCCCATGTCCCAATTTTAAAACTCATTACAAAGTCACAGTCATCAAAATAGCATGGTACTGACATGAGGACAGACATATATATGAATGGAATTGAATTGAGAATTTAGAAATAACTCTTACATTTATAGCCAGGTGATTTTGTTATGTTTTTTTTTGCAATGATGAATACAGGCCAATATATATTTTGTCAAAACCTATAAAATTGTACAGCGCAAAATATAAACCATAATGTAAACTGTAGGCATTGTTAACAGCAATGCTTCAATATTTGTTCATCAATTGTTAACAATGCACCACACTAATATAAGATATTTTTTCTTTTTTTTAAGATATATTAATTTATCCCCCCTCCCCCCATTGTTTGCACTCACTGTGTGCTCACTGTGTATTCTCTGAGCCAGGTGATTTTTGACAAGCTTGCCAAGATCACTGAATTGGGAAAGAATAGTCTCTTCAACAAATGGTTCTGGGAAAACTAGATCTCCATTTTCCAAAAAAAATAAAAAAGAGAGAAAAAGAAGGGCCCCTAACTCACACCATATTAAAAAAAATCAATTAAAATTGGACTAAAGACTTAAATGTAAGAACTAGCAGACTCCTAGAAGAAAACATAGGGAAGCATCTTCAAAACTTTGTTAGGCAAGGGTTTCTTTGACTTTACCCCCAAAGCACAAACAACAAAAGAAAAACATAGATAAATTGGACCTCATCAGAATAAAAAACTTTTGGTCTGCAAAAGACTATCAGAAAGTAAAACGACAAACTATACAATGGAAGAAAATATTATCACTTATCTGATAAAGGAATAGTATCCAGTATATATAAAGAAATCCTTCAACTTAAAAGCAAAAAGACAAACAACCCAATGAAAAAAAATGGGCAAAAGACTTAAATAGAAGTCTCTCCAAAAAAGATAGCATATGACAAGTAAGCACATGAAAAGATGCTTAACATCATTAGTCATCAGAGAAATGCAAATCAAAACCACTATGAGATACCCTTGCATACCCCTTAGAATGGCTGCTAATAAAAAAATGAAAAATATGTGTCATAGAGGATGTAGAGAAATAGGAACACTCATTCATTGATGGTAGCAATATAAAATGGTGCAGTCACTGTAGAAGACATTTTGGTTGTTCCTCAGTAAGCTAAGTATAGAACTACCCTATGACCCAGCAATCCCTGTACCACATATATACTCAAAATAATTGAAAGCAGGGTCTCAAACAGGTATTTGCATACCAGTATTCATAGTGGCATTATTCACATTTCCCAGAAGATGGAAGCAACCCAAGTATCTATCAACTGATGAATGGATAAATAAAATGTGGTATATACATACCATGGAATATTATTCAGCCATAAAAAGGAATGAGATCTTGATACATGCAGCTATATGAATGAACCTTGCAGACATCATGTTGAGTGAAATAAGTCAGACACAAAAGGACAAAGATTATATGATCTCACCGATTTGTAACAATTAGAATAAACAAAGTTATAGAATTAGAATTTAGAATGTAGCTTACCAGAGGGCTGGACAGGGATCAGGAATGGGAAGTTAAGGCTTAAAATGTGCAGGGTTCTTATTTGGAGTGGTGGAGATATTTTGGTAATGGATGGTGGTTTTGGTAGCACGACATTGTGAACGCAATTAAAAGCACTAAAATACATATCTGAATATGATTAAAAGGGAAAATATTAGATTGTACATATGGTAACAGAATACTAATTTTTTTTTTTTAAATCCATGGAACTAACTACGCAAATTGTGAACCCTAAGTTAAACCATGGACTTTAATAAGTAGTACGATTGTGAAAATGTGCTGTCATCAATTATAAAAAATTTTCCACACCAATGCAAGGTGTTGGTGGTGGGGTAGTTTATGGAATCCCTGTATGTTAAGCATGATGGTCCTGTAAACCAACAACTTCTCTAACAAAGAAAAAAATTAATTAAAAAAAAAAAAGAAAGGAGGATAGATATCCAATTGAGGGAGTAACCATGCCAGGTAATCATAAAAGACACAGATTAGAATTTACAAAAATGATTTAAGTCCTTTAAAAGTTGCTGAGAAGAAAAAAGCAGTAAACTTGTTAAAAATACGGAGTTTGAAGATGAACTGTTTTCAGTTTCATTGAGAGACCTAAGATTGAAGGCAACAATGCAGAAGAAGTAGTTGATCATGCTGGAAGGACTGATTGATATAAGGGAAGTATTATACTTCTCTGAGAAGATTGAAGATAACATTATAGTTGGATGGAATGTCATTGGGATAATTTAAATGTCTTCCCCTCAGCTTCTTCACCCCTGTCCATAAATTGCGGCATATAATATTCTTGCAAGTATTAATCCTTAGGGTGAAACTTTATGGAAAGGAGAATGTAGGTCAGTTTAGATTAGAAGGTAATTTTGAATAGGGTTTTGCAGATTTTATTTTATTTTATTTTTTAATTTAAAAAAAAAATTTTTATTTTTTATTGTGGGTAAAAATCAAATTTTTCACAATACATACCAATATTTGTAAAATGATATATAAATATATATGCATATATGTGCATTTGCTTACAAAAATGTTATTTATATATATATATAAAGAGGTGCTTAGATTACCCAAATACTACACGGAACCCACAGGGACTCCCATGTTCCCCACCCCCCACACCTCCCACCACATCCCACACAAACATCTCCCACAAGTGTGGCCCATCACCCTCAATGGACTTACACATCCTGGGGCCTTGCCATCAACCATAGACCACAGTTCACATCGTAGACCACACTCTTTTCCACACAGTCCTGAATGGTGTGTGCTGATTTAAAATGGCCTACATCCATTGCCACAACAGCACTCAGGACAAACTCCAAGTCCCGATAAAGCCCCTGTACTTCAACTGCAAATCCCCTCCCTGCCCCAGAAGTATCCAGTGGCCACTGGCTCCACCTCACTGTTATAATTTCTTCCATTGCTAGAATCACCATATGTGTACAACAGAATACCATTAAGTCCACTCTAGTCCATAGTTCTTCCCCCAATCCTGAGGTGACTGGGATGGTGATGTCCACTCCACCTCCAAGTGAGAGAGGGCTTATATCCCATGGATATGGTGGGTGGGATGATCCTGCCTGCAGATGCAGGCCCCATCCATTCCCTGGGATGGCCGCTGCCCATCGTTGTCTCCTCGCCAGGTGACTTGGATGAGTCCATTGAGCTGTAGGGTAGGAGTTGCAGCTCCACCGAGATTCCACGCACACCTGGCACATAGTTAGGCCAGAGGCTCCAGTCTCTGGAAGTATACCTAAAAACTCCAGCATCACATATAGGTTTGAATAGAAAGGACTGATGAACCATGTGCAGGGAGGACTTATTTGAGTCCAATTCTGTCACTCTCAGGAGCACAGATTCCAAAATAGAGCCCACTGATAAGGCGTCAGTCTCTGGGGCTGTGTCCCCTTATATAGGACCTGGGTGTCTCCAAAGCTCTCAGGAGCCCCTCTGTGTGGGGCGATATGCACTTTGATGTTCTATGAGCTCCTACTGAGGTGTGCGTAAGTGTTACCTCTGGGATGATCTCCCGACTCTCTTTGAAGTCTCTTACCCACTTGAACTCATTTGTCTTTACCTTTTCCCCCTTTTATTCAAGGTCTTTTTCCAGTTGTGTTGCCAGTTGGCACTTGGTATTAATCTCTCGTTGCCAGGGAGGCTCATCCCCAGGAGTCATGTCCCACATTGGGGGGAAGGTAATGCATTCATATGCTGAGTTTGGCTTAGAGAGAGGCCACATTTGAGCAACAAGGAGGCTCTCGGGTGGCAACCCTTAGGCACCCCATAATAGTAAGCTCAGTTTCAGTTACAAGAGCAAAGACTCATAAGGGTAGTCATCAATAAAAAGAACTCATCAGTGGGCCATCCTCTTTTGACAGACACTGTCCTTGCACTCAGAGGACTGTTGCTACTCCCTTGGAGACTGTGGCAGAGCTCTCCAGGCTAGGGATTCAGATTTCCTCATTTATTGAGTGATTGTCCACCCACCGTGACCATGCCCCATCCTTTGATCTTTTGAACAATTTTGTATATCTTTAATATATATTCAGATGAACTTACTCCCATGAATCCCCCCTCCCAGACACCCCCCACCAATAATCCCCTGCAGTACCCATTGAAACCCTTCTGTGATCTAAATCTTCCATGAACATGTAGCCCATATAATAATCAAATACACTTAATAGGAAAAAGAAACAACAATGATAAGCATACATGCAAGAGACAAACATAAGGAAACTCAGGAAAAACAAACAAACAAACAATCAAACAAAAAACAAAACAAAATATAATTAGCGGATTGGGACATTCAAAAAAATGGAAAAAAAAGTAAAAGAAATGCCTTTAAAATATATGTATATTTAAAAATACTTTCCTACAAAATTTAGGCATTTGAACCAATGAGGAAATAACTGTTGGTTTTGAATATTGGATAAATATAATGGAGTCTTATTAAAATGTGTCTCTTGCTTGTTTTGATTTAGGACTACATTTCATGGAAGATCTCAATTATAATGAGTTCTCTTTAGTACAAACCCATTGAATGAGGTTCAAAAGAGATTCCCATCATGCCAGTTTCTCACCATTGTAACACTGGGTATTTAGAAGTTTGGTTAATTAAGTGATAGTTTGGTATGTGTTCTATTTGTTAGCCTTATATTCCTCTCTCTTTCCTTCCGTTTTTGCAATTTTCAAGTCTTACCTATTTGTACCCTGTATATTAAGATACGGCTGCTCTGAGAGGCAGATAGATAAATGAACATCACTATCAGTACTAAATAATATTTAGAGAAATGACAGGGCTGCTTTTATATAATTTTGAAAGCAAATCCTAGTATAAAATCCACCTTCCCTCATAGGTGTAACATAGGCAACAATATTTACAATAAGGATCTGGTCTATTGTTGGTGAAACTCTAGCTAGTATTCTTCTAAATACAAATTACCTTAGGACAAGGGTCTGTAAGCTCATTTTATAAAGGGCCAGATTTTATAAAAATTATATTTTAGGCTTTGTGGGCCATACTATTTCCTGTCATAACTACTCGATGCTGCCAGCCTTGTAGCATGAAAGCAGTCATAAATGATAAAAATGAATGAGCCCAGGTTACTCTAATGAAACTTTATTTATGGACACTGAAATTTGAATTTCATATAATTTTCAAATGTAATGAAATATTCTTCTTTTGTTTTTTCCAATTATTTAAAAATATAAAGACCATTCTTAGATTGTGGGTTATACAAAAATAGGTAGCAGACAGGATTTGGCCCATGGGCTGTATTTTACCAACCATGTTTAAGGACCTTCCTAAACTATAGTGCACTAGCATCTGCTCTGTTAATCCAAAAGCTCATAGTATGTGAGCTTTCAGAAGAATGCTCTTAGATTTTAAGAAAGAGAAGGAAGAGGCTGCACAAGAAATTTATACCTCATGGACTCAAATATTTACTGAGTGCCTACTATATATATATATATACATATAGCCAAATATTTTTCAGGGTATTAGGAATTTAGCAGTGAACGAAGAAGTCAACATTCCCTGCATTTATGACTTTTCCATTTAATAGGGGAAGACAAACATAACTAAGCAAGTAAAATGTATAGTATTAGAAATGATAAGTACTATGGATAAAAATAAACCATGGAAGGAGGATATGTAGTGCAGAAAGGAAAGAAAGTTGTAATTTTAAATAGGACTGTCAAGGAAGTCTTCATTGATAAGGTGACATTTGAACATAGACTTAAAGAAAAGGAGAAGCAAGCTATAGGGAGATCTAGAAGAAGAGCCTTTCAGACAGGAGAAACAGCAAGTGCAAAGACTCTAAGATGGGAAAGTACCTAACATGCTCATGGAATAATATAAAGGTTAATGTCGTAGAAGTGTTAGGGAACATTTTAGGATGTGAGGTCAAAGAGGTATAGGACAGGTAAACAGATATGGCTCAAGTGATTGGGCTTCTGTCTGCCATATAAGAGGTCCAGGGTTTGATTCCTGAGGACTCCTGATAAAAGGCAACCTGGTCTGTGCAGCAAGCTGGCTTGCGCAGCGAGCTGGCCCATGCAGGAGTGCTGGCCCGCACAGAGAGCTGGCGCAGCAAGATGATGCAACAAAAAGAGACGCAGAAGAGAGACAATAAGAGATACAGCAGACCAGGAAGCTTTGGTGGCGCAAGAGATTGAGCACCTCTTTCTCACTTCAGAAGGTCTGAGGATCGGTTCCGGTGC
The DNA here is from genome assembly GCA_026826555.1 of Tolypeutes matacus. Taxonomy (NCBI): domain Eukaryota; kingdom Metazoa; phylum Chordata; class Mammalia; order Cingulata; family Chlamyphoridae; genus Tolypeutes; species Tolypeutes matacus. The sequence continues at coordinate 3,720,384 of JAKSZT010054193.1, read as the reverse complement.
CGCCTAAAGAGAAGACAAGCAGACACCAAAGTACACACAGAGAGCAGACAGCGAGCACTGAAAAAACGAGTGTGGGGGAAATAAATAAATAAATCTTAAAAAAAAAAAAAAAAAAGAGGTATAGGACAGGGCAGGATCATGTAGGACTTACAAGGTCACCTTTAGTGCAATAGAGAGTTTTGAGCCCCAGCATGACATGATCTGTCTTACATTTCAACAAGGAAATGTTGAAGTTAGGAGGCTATTGAAATAATCCAGGTGAAAAAAAAAGATACCAGCTTAGACCAATGGTTGAGGTGAAGATAGTGAAAAGTAAAGAGATTATTAATATATGTTGAAGGTAGAGGTAACAGATGGGATAAGAAAAAGAGAGAAGTCAAATGTAAGTCCTAGATTTTTGTCTTGGACATTTGGAAGGATGGAGTTACCATTTACTGAAATGGAGTAGACTGTAGGAAGAGTAGGTTTGAGGGGGAAGATCAGTAGTTTTACTTTGGTCATGGAAACTTGAACTACCTTTAGACTCAAAGTAGAGATGTTGAGCTGGCAGTTAGATATATGCAGCTGGAATTCAGAGGAAATGTCTGTGCTAGATAGTTTTTGAGAGTATCAACATATAAATGAAATTTAAATCCATTACAATGGATGAGATCATTGGCATTACTATTTATTGGTATTACTTCTCCTGCTACTTTTCTCATTCATTTCAAAGAGTTAGGCAGTTTCTAGTAATCTATCTCCTATGCTCACACACAAAGCATAGAAGGGATCCCACTAAATCGGAAATCTGACCTACACAGGAAGTACCATTAGCTGGCCATCCTCAAATCTTGCCATGGTGTAAACATGGGAGTGAATTTTTCCAAGTACCTCCTTGGTGGAAACTATTTGCACTGGAGGTAAGTGTGAAAGGGGAGGTTGTGGGAGATGATGGGGTGAGGGCTTCCTAAACCTTTCCCAGACCTCAGAAATGGCTTGATTCTGAGGAAAGGAGAAGGTTCAGGCTGGTTCTTATTTCCCTGAACCAGTTCATACAGCCCTAAATTTGACCTGCTTTCCTCAAACTGGGAGTCAGAAATCCCTTTTCTTTTCTGTTTTTCTGCTGCAGAAATTCCCAACATTCCCATTTTGTGGGCTCCAGAAAGGGGTAAGCGAAGACTTCAATCCCAGCCAATCATTTCCAGATTAATAATTTTTAGTGTTTTGGTTTCTTTTATCATCATGAAAAATGCTTGGACCCATTTTTCCCATCTATTTAATTTCCTTGTGGATTGTTAATGTATCTCTGTTCTAGGGTCATCCTGTATCCCTGGGCAATAGAATTCTGATCCATCTGCTATTTCCATTTGTGTGCTGTTCTCTTGTGGATTCTTATATGCACTTTATTGATTACTCTTTCCTAGATGTGAAAGACACTCAATTACAGACTGCTTCACTCTCAATCTCATCTTTTCCTGAATAATGTTTTTTTTACCTGCTGACAGCTTGTCACTACCCATCCCAGCTGCTTCTGATGATCTGTCATTGCTTCTCTGCTGTTCTTTCTGCTTGACTGCCTTTGTTTTTTGTGTCTACTTTTTGCCCCACTTTACTCATCTGCTGAATGATTTGCATTCATCACTCACTGGTGCTTTATCACATCAGCAAATGGCCTGCTGCTGCCATATCCATCTGCTATTTCAGCATTTTAGACTGTCCAGCATTGTCTATCGGCTTTCCTACCATTCTCCAATACCACAGTCTACCAAATGCTAGCCATCTGACTCTCTGCTCTTGCCCTGACAAATCCATGCCTCTAATATTAGAAGTAGATGCAGATTATTTAGCACTTCAACACCACTTGCCTTGTGCCACACAGTTGGACTGCTGACTGAGTTTGCTTGACCACTGCCTCTTTTACTTACTTGTTACACATGGCTGCCCCATTAATGTACTTGAGACATTGCATCCATCTCCTGTGTACTTAACCTTGCAACTTGCTGTGATTGGCCCTTATTGCCTTCTTATAGTTCTCTGCATCTTATAAATCACTGGTGGTGTTCCTCTGTTGTCTTGTTACCCTGAGCAGGTTTTATTTTCAAGAAAACTTTTACCTATGTATTATCCACACAAATCTTAGAAATAGGGAGGTGTTTTACTATTTAACAGCCCAGCCCAGTTTACTATTAAACCTCTTTCTGCTTTTTTATACATTTCCACATTCACCCCCTTATTTCAGAATAGATTTTTTTCTAAATCATTCATCTTTGCTTCACTTGTCTTTTCACATCAAATATTATACATAAGTGTTCCTTGTATATAGGATCTCTCAGTAATTTTTCATATACTAAATTTATTTCTTGTTTTATTTTTCCTACTTTTTCCAAGGCTTCCTGAAAATAAATTAGTCCTATTAATTTTATCCTTTCTAGTAAGACCAAAAGAATTTTTTGAAACTAATAAGTAACATCTCTAAATATAATAATTTTATTTTACAATTCTTCTTAATTCAGATTAAAGTAGCTTTCTGCTCTGCTCCATTTTTTCCTTTGAGAGTGTAATCTTTCAATCTCCTGATAATTTATTAATACCAATTCTTTCAAGATCCATTTTATATATTTATCTTTCCCTCCTTTTAAAATATTTTTTCCTGTGTGTGGATAAACTTCTAAAATTATTTTCCCATTATTTGCAAAGTACTTAGCAATATGAAAAGAACTTGCAATACAAAATTATCTGTAGCTTGTATTCTTATTCACTTATATTTAAATGCAAGGCAAGATAAAACATAAGCAGCAGACAATTTTGGTGAAATCTGCAAACAATTTTAAGAGTCTAAGGAGAGAATATAAAGTAGGGTATGTATGTATACATGCATGTATGTATGTATTGATTTGAAGTGTTCTCTGTGTATATATATGCACACCATTGTGTTTGAAGTATGAAAAATGCTGAGTATCCAAATTAAATTTTATTTTTTCTACTAAAAAAGAGAGGGAAATGGGAAAGAAAAAACCTAAAAACTAACTTTAGGGAATACAGAAAAAGGATATGGACAGAGAGTTTTCTCACCTTTATTAATAAAGATAAAATTAGTAAGTATGAAGAAAAAGGCCATTCTAGGAAAGTCAAGAAAATCGTTTTATTAGCTTTTCTTACTTTTGTCTAACCAAGAGGAAATTAAATTAATAGCAAAAAGATCAGAGAAACTGCATAATTAACATGAAAGATAGACAAGTCCAGGATATTGTATTAAGGCAGAGAATTTATCAACTTTTAGAAAAGCTACAGAAGACCAAGTGATAAGATTTAGAAGAGCATACATTATAAGAATAAAAAGGAGAATGAAGTTAAAATGACATAGATGTTGGATGCTTGAGGAACAGCAAAAGTGGTTCTGAAGAAAATTGAATTTTAGAAATATATTAACTTTAGGACAGGATGATGGCATGTCTTCCAGATGAGGCAAGCAGGTCATGTTTAGAGGAACAAGCAATGGGAATAGGAATTTAATTCAGTGGTCCTCAACCTGGACTCCCAGCCTTGTACCTATAGAGATTTTTGTAAAAAGATTCCTCAGCCGATAAATTGGGACAGTAAATTGGGACATGGCCTAGTAGTGTGTGTGCACATGTGTATTTAAATCTACTGGTAATATACAATGTGGCTTGAACTGAACTCCATACTATGGTGTCTAATCCTTACAGTAGTTACAAAAGTCCAAAAGAACTGGCCTTTGTCTTCAAGTGTTTTAAAACTGGAGTTAAACAAAAATTTAAAAAAAAAACAAAAAACTGGAATTATTAAATTTAAATATGCAATAATAATGGATTTAGGAATGAAGATTTCTAATCCATTGGGTGATTACATTTCAATTCATTTTTCAACAATTTCTTCATGATTTACATCTAGCCTTTCTCCACCAAGATTCATTATCTAAAACTACTCACAACAGAAAATGATTTGAGTGACATTTTCTCATTTCTCTCAAGGATGGTATATAACCCAGTATCATTCTGTATGCATTGGAGAAAAATTAATTCATTACATAAAATAATTCTCTCAAAACCTACTGAGAAAGGCTGCTCTCTATCAAATAGTCTGCTAGGACTATGCAACACAAAGATAACGCCTAGCTCTCTGGGACCTTACATTCCAGGAGAGGGAGAAAGATGTATTAACCAAAAATGCATTTCTAAAATCATACACAAAATTTTGTTCTTCTAATTCTTTGAAGAAAATGTTCAAAGTCAGACTACTTGTCTATAAGGAAATCCTTTCACCTCTTCCATGTGTCATTGATCAGAACTAAGAATGTCTTCTGTATTTAAGCCTGATCATAGTTGTATAATGCTGTCAATAATTTAAATGCCAATAAGAATCTCTTCAGTTTTAAAGCCTAGAGCATTCAGTTATAGATTAATGATTTCACGGGTAGATATTAATAAACAGCATTACCTAAAGCAAGCTTATTAGTTTTGCAGGAAAAAAATAGAGAATAGTTGTATATTTAGAGGTAATAGATAACTAGTGTCTAGTAGGTTATACTTGACTTAATTGCAAGCACATTAAGGGATTTCTTTCCCTTAGGGGACAACTCTATACTAATATTGAAAAAGTTTTGGAATTTAATTTAGCCTCACTATCAACTAAAACTCATTTGAATTCCTGCTGTTAGATTGTTCAGTCATACTAATTAGTTTTTATTATGCACCTCATTAATTAGTCATCTGAATTAGGAATATATTTGTCCTCCCTGTATTTATATGTTCTCAGAAACTTGATAGTAGTTACCTTTCATTCCTTCTGCATACTACTCCACACTGATTCCTTTAAAGCTGCACTGAGCATGAGTTTTAATAACCTATTTCTCCTCCCTTGTCCTGATGTCCTATTGAAGTTAATTCTGTTAACAGCTCAGTTATTGGAAGATCAATGTTCTTGGCATAGGAGAAAATCACTAAAATAGAAATTCATCCAAATTTAACTTGTTTTCTTAACAATAATGAATAATTTAACAAAGTTTTTGTTTCACTTGTATTCACTTGAAAAATATTTTTAAAGCCAAAAAAGATTGCATATATATTTTCAAGTATAATATCTGGGATAAAAGAAAACTATAAGAATATAATCATTTTATTAAACTTGTTTTCTTAAAAGTAAATATATTTTTTCCTTTCTTGTGATCCCTAAAATCCTATTTTTATTTTGAGAAAAACACAATTTGTATAATATGTTTCCTTTCTGTGAAAGTTAATCTAAAAAGACAATATCTTACCTACCCCTTATTAGGCTTCATATCCTTTCTTGATTCCCTTGCAATGAGGAGATTCTTTGTAGGCAAGTACTCTCAAACAAATAAATAATCATCTAATTTTTCTTTTCTTTTTCCTTTCTCTATTGAAGAACAGTAATCAGGACTTTGCAAAGAAATTAGTAAAGGTGTAGCTTCTTTACACGAACAGCCTATGGTAGTATTCACTCCACTAATAACCACTCTCTAAATCCCCTAAATTCTTTTTGTCTGTTTTCCTTTCCTAACTTTACATATTTCAGGGTTGCTGGCAAGAACTCATTATATCTGTGTTACAAGAGGTCAGGTGGAGTGAGAGTGAGACCATGAAGGAAAGTAAATTGCGTCAGATACTAGAAACTATTTGGTAAAACCCTCCTTTATATTTAATAGTCTCTAATTTCATGAACAACAAAATCAGTACCTTGAAAAGTAATCACTAGATGTTTAGATATTTATAAAATACAAACCGCCACCAAACTTTTTTTTATTCATCTTAGAATGTTTTTTCGATTTCTTGTAGTATTTAGTAGTTATGAAGAAATTGGAACTATTTTATATTCATATTAGTAGCATAAAAACAGCTCAGATGTCCAGGAATCAAATTTTCTTTGGTTTGTTCATAGCCATAAAGTAGCAGATGTGCATTTGCTTTGCAATATGACATAATAGTCCCCTTATAGAGACCTTAAGCAAAGATCTTGAAAGAAAGAATCTCTTGTAAATGATTTCTGATCAAAATTAAGATAGATTTTGTGAGAGGAGTAGAAGGGGAACTCTGTTTAGATATCCTGCTTCTCGTGAAAGTTAATGACTAAAACGTAAAACTTAAGACCATCTGCAGAAAGCTTGTATTTTATCAACTAGAAAATATGTCTTCAAATTTCCATACTTTCTGATTAGTATTAGAATATTAGCAGCCGAGCATATTATAGATATTCAATAAGAATATAAAACGGTGACCTTTTTTTGTGATAGAGTTTTTTTTTTCTTTTTTTCTTATTTATTTATTATTATTTTTTTCTTCAAATATTTTTTCTTTTTCTTTTTTTTTTTTTTTTTAATCAAACAATATATTACACAATATATTTGGTTCATAGTAATGCATTCATACAGTATTTGTCCTTTTGTGTCTGGCTTGCTTCACTCAACATAATGTCCTCCAGGTTCATCCATGTTGCCATATGCTTTATGACTTCATTTCTTCTTACAGCTGCATAATATTCCATCATGTGAATAGACCACAGTTTGTTTATCCATTCATCTGTTGATGGATACCTGGGTTGTTTCCAACTTTTGGCAATAGTGAATAATGTGGCTATGAACGTCGGTGTGCAGATGTCTGTTCGTGTCACTGCTCTCAGTTCTTCTGGGTATATGCCCAGTAGTGGTATTACAGGGTCACATGGCAAGTCTATATTCAACTTCTTTAGGAACTGCCAAACAACACTTTTGCACCTCACAGGACTTTGTCAGAAGGGTGAAAAGGCAGCCAACTCAATGGGAAAAAATATTTGGAAATCACATATCTGATAAGGGTTTAATATCCAGGATATATAAAGAGATGTTACAACTCAACAATAAAAAGACAAAAAAATTTAAAAAATTTAAAAAATTAAAAATAAAAAATAAAGACAAATGACCCAATTAAAAAATGGGCCAAATACTTGAATAGACATTTCTCCGAAGAAGAAATACAAATGGCAAAAAAACACATGAAGAAATGCTCAACATCACTCATGATTAGGGATAGAGGTTTTAAAGATGTAATTTTAACCCAAAATTATATGGTTGTTTAGTAGAAGGAAAAGATGAAGATATTTTACTATTTATCTTGCCTTTTATAAATAGCTTTTTAAAAAACTTTTTTTTTTTTTTCTGATTATAGAAGTTGTATATGGCTTTTACCAAAAAGATTTTTGGGAAATATGGAATAGCAAAATGAAGTAAATAAAAACCACCAGTTATTTCAGTACACCATTATTAGCCAGGATTAATTAATTAATTAATTAATTTTCACAATTGGGAACACATCATATATTCAGGCTTGTTTCTGTGATTTTTTAACTTACATCATCCCAATTGTTATCAAAGCTACTAAAATTTATTTTACACTTACCATGTGCCAAGCATTGTGATAAATACTTTATGTTATATCTTATTTAATCTTCACAAGAAACAGGTACTATTGTCTTCATTTTACAGATAAGAAAATTAGGTTTAAAAAGATTAAATGATTATATAAGTTGACCAAGATCACAGAGCTATTAAAGTGATAGAACTAGAATTTGAACTAGATAGTCTTGACTCTAGAGCCCTTGTTCTTAACCACTCTGCTTCCTATATAATGAAAGCTTTCTCCATTTAATAACTGTTCCCCAGAAAATGAAATTAGTCAATAGCTTCCGAGTATAAACAAGCTATGAGTAATTTAACCTTTCCTGTCACTGAACATTTGAGTTGTTTTCTATTTCCTGTCACATACATTCTTCTTATGTGAATTGTCATATATATCTCTGATTATCACTTTAGAAACATTCCCTTAAAATAAAGTAACTCAGTCAAAATTATGAAGTCTCCTAATACATAATGCCAAATTGCCCTCAGAATATATATTTGTATCATCCGTATATAAGCATGCATGCCCATTAGTTTTTTATTTTACCAATTGGAGAAATGAAAACTTGGTGTTTGTAGATTAATAATTTGATTAAACAGTTTTCTTACATTTGTCCAGTTTTGTTTCTTCGTTTATAATCTACCTGTGACCTTTACTCAGTTTTCTTTTGGCCCAATATTCTGTTTTGAAGACTTGATCTAATCACAAAGAGGAGTTTAAGGAATTGCTTGTAAATAAATAATTTTGGCAGGAACAGGTTTAGGTTTTAGCTATATCATTACTATTATTGTTTTTTTTTAAGATTTATTTATTTACTTTATCCATTTTAAACCCTCCCTTCCCCATTTGCTGTTTTGTGTCCATTCTCTGGGCAATTCTCTGTATCTGTTTCCTGCCATCTCTTCTCATCCTCCTCCTCCAGTCTTCACCAGGATTCGATCCTGGAGACCTCCGATGTAGGAGAGAGGTGTTCTGCCACCTGCGCCACCTCGGTTCCTGGCTTTCAGAGCTTTCGGAGCATCTCATCTTGTCTCTCCCCTGCGTTTCTTTCCTGTTATGTCATCATCTTGCTGCATGGCTCCTGGGGCCTGGCGGCTCACCAGCACACAGAGCCTGGCAGCCCATGCGCCTTCTATATATATTTTTTTTATTTTACCAGGAGGTCCCGGGGATCGAACCCAGGTCCCTCCATATGGCAGACAGACGCCCAACCATTTGAGCCACATCCGCCCCCTAGCTATATCATTATGACACATGAATATAAACCAATTCATTTTCTCTTCCCTCAAACTCCATTAACATGTTACTCAATCATAAAGATCAAGCACATAAACACACACTGAATCAAAGGCATAATAAATAAAACACCAACAGCTTTTTCCAACAAGCTAAAGTTACCCTTTTTGATTATTTTGATTGCTGATGCATGATAGTTTATATTTTCCAACTATCCTTTACTTATGGAATGTTCAGTATTAAATTTTTACAGGTAGAAAGTTTGTGAACCTCAGTAATTTAGAATTAAAATGATTTAGAATTAGGACATTGAATACACATAGCTGGTTTTAGCGGTCATTTTTTTTTTTAAATGCCAGGTATGTATCACTATTCTAATCCTATTTCCACAATTATTTTGCTTGGCAAACCCCCCCCCACACACACACACACATAGGAATTTTAAAAGAAACATTATTCTAGCATGATACTAATGTGAATTACATTTGATTATATAGACATTTAAGGTATTTTTTTTCCTGACACATGTAGCTCAACTTCCCTTTCATTGTTTAAGAGAAACTATTTTTTTAGTTGCCCCTAATATACAAACCATTTCAAAGCCCAAAGTCTTTTGGTAAGTGAATAGTTTAGTCTAAGGCTTATATTTTTCCATGGAAGCTTTCGTTTACATGAATGGTTCTCAACTAGGGGCAATTTTTGTCCAGAGGGGACATTTGACAAGTTCCAGGGACATTTTTGGTTGCCCCAGTTGGAAGGGTGCTACTGATATCCAGTGGGTAGAGAGACCAGGAATGCTGCTAAATAATGCACAGGACATCCCCTTACAACAAATAATTTTCTGTTCCAAAACCTTAATGGTGTAGAGATTGAGAAACCCTCATTTACATAATTTTTATTGTTTACTCATTAACTGCCAGGTACAATGCTGGGGGCTAGTGTAACATTTTAGCACTAATGGATTTTACATTATAATTGGGAAACAAAAAGAATAAGATAAGTAAATTATAACATGATAATTGATACAGTACTAGTATGTTAGTATGTATAGTGGGGACAAAAATGAAGTCTACCTGATTTGGGAAACCTTTAAAGAAGAAGTGACACTGCAGCTATTTTTGTTGTTGTTGTTGTTGTTGTTGTTTACCTTTTATTTAAACTTACAAAAAGCTCACAAATAGTATAGTTGCAGTTTGATGAATTTTCAAAAGCTGAACATACCCATGTTACCAGCATCCAGATCAAGAAACCAGAACATTATCAACATCTCAGAAGACCTCCTGTGTCCCCTTCTGAAAGTCACTACCCAACCCTCAAGAATAAGTACTGTCCTCACTTGTAGCACCATAGATTACTTGTATTTTTATTACATTTTATATAAATGGAATCGAACAGTATATATGTACTCTTTTGTGTCTGGATTCTTTTGCTTAACTTGATGTTTATAAAAGTAATTCATATTGTTGGATATAGTTGTTAATTCTCATTGACATGAAGTAGTCCATAGTGTGACTATACCAATATTTTATTTATCTATTCTACTGTAAAGGCACAATGGCTGAAACCATAAGTGTGCCAGTAGGTCAGTATAGCTAGAGAATGGGTTTTGAGGAATAAGTGGCAACAGAAGAAACTGGAGAGTAGGTAAGGGGCCATATGATTGAGGATCTCTGTGTCATATAAAAAGCATTACTAGTAGGAAATGAAAAGTTTTTGAAAGCTGTTAAACAAGGGATGACTACAATGAGATTTGCATTTTAGAAAGTACACGTTGGCCGCAGACTAGAGAATAGATTGGATGAGAGTAAACCTAGCTTTAACACCAATTACAAGGTTATTGGAATAGTTTAAAATATCTAGATATAGATATAGATAGATATAGATACAGATACAGATACAGATACAGATATAGATTTAGATAGACATCCCAAATTAGGGCAGTGTAGGTGAGCTTAGAAAGAGATGACTCTTTCCCGACAGAATCAACAGGACTTTTTGACTAATTGGGCATGAAGGTTGCAGAGGGTAGTTTCCTGAGCCAACCCCCAAAAGCCCACATGTTACTGAAATAAGAAATGTGTACCGTGATGAAAATTGATAAAATTCAATGTTAGTAATTAAAATACTTTCAAATATATCTTTAATGTTCAAATTCTGGGAAAGCAGTTTTCAGCTGAGAATAAATAAATTGATGGAAACCTATGGAGAATCTGAAGGGAATCTGGTAACAGTAAACTGAAGGTTAGTAGCACTGGCCCTTTGTTTTCACTTTCATTTAAATCTTATGGCTTCCTCCTCTTCTTGTATGAGCATTTCTCTATTTTTTTTTTTTTTTTTTGCTTTTTTAAAAATTTCTCTATTCTTATATTTAGCCACAATTAAGGTGGTTTTCAGCTCATGAGAGAGAGAGAGAAAGATATGTGCTTGAGTGTTGTGAGCTAAAAGCAAGAGTTGAAAGAGGCTTAAAATATTGCATCTGTGTGAATAAGAAGAGTGCTGTCTCTAGGTGGGTAGATTACTGTCTGTTTTAATTTTGGTTTTGCATGCTTGCCTAAAGAAAATAAAGGGAGCTATTCAGAAAGTTTCCCATATTTTCCAGGCAATTGCATCACTTCAAAGATATTTTTATTGCTATCTGGAACAGTGGTCAAGCTAGTTGTGTCTTTATGACCTGGAGAATGAGGTCAATTAGCTTTTAGTAAATACAGTACTGCCTATCAATGTTTTCAAAAACAAAGAACTCTTTTTTTTTTTTCCCTTATCAAAAATCCTTTTCAATGATTTATCAGCTGACAATTCAATTAGGGTCTCCTTTAATTTTGATGAAAGAAAAAGGAACTAAAATCACCTGACTTATGAAAGAATTGTTACCCAGTCTTTTACTTTCTCTATATCATCAATTTTCAAATCATCCCTTTTCATGGCATCTTGGAGGTGTATGTGTGTGTATATATATATATATATATATTTTTTTTTTTTTTTGAGAAGTTGTAGGTTTACAGAAAAATTATGCATAAAATACTGACTTCCCATATACCCCTATTAATAACACTTGCATTAGTGTGGTACATTTATTCATGAAAGAACATTTTTATAATTATACTATTAACTATAGTCCATCATTTACAATAGAGTCTGCTGTATTATACAGTCTTATGTTTGTTGAATTTTTGTTCTAGTAACATACAACTTAAAATTTCCCTTTTTAGCCACATCCAAATATATAATTCTGTTCTGCTAATTACGTTCACAGTGTTGTGCTACCATCACCAATATTACCAAAACTTTACAAACAACCCAAATTGAAACTCTGCACAATTTTAGCATTAACTCCTCAATCCTTACCTCCACGCCAGTCCCTAGTAACTGGTATTCTAGATTCTGACTCTATGAGTTTGCTTATTCTAAGTATTTCATATCAATGAGATCATATAATATTTGTTCTCTTGCTCTGGGCTTATTTCACTCAACAAAATGTCCTCAAGGTTCATCCGTGTTGTCTTATGCATCAGAACTTAACTCCTTTGTATAGCTGAATAATATTCCATTGCATGTATATACCACACCTTATTTATCCATTCATTTGTTGATGGACACTTGGGTTGCTTCCATCTTTTTGCAGTTGTGATTAATGCCACTATGAAGATAGGTGTGCAAAAAATCTGTTCAAGCCCCTGCTTTCCATCCTTTTGTGTATGTATCTAGTAGTGGGTTTGCTGGGTCATATGATAATTTTATACTTAACTTTCTGAGGAACTGCTAAACTGTCTTCCGTAGCAGCTGCACCATTTTACTTTCCCACCAACAATGAATAAATGTTCCTATTTCTCCACATCTTTTCCAACACTTATTTTCCTTTTTTTAAAAAATAGTAGTCATCCTAGTAGGTGTGAAATGGTATCTCATTGTGTTTTGACTTGTATTCCCTTAAATGGCTAATGATATTGAGCCTCTTTTTGTGTGCTTTTTGACCATTTGTATATCTTCTTTGGAGAAATGTCTATTTAAGTCTTTTGTTCATTTAAAATTTTTTTTAAATGTTTATCTTTTTATTGAGTTGCAGGATTGCTTTATATATTCTGGATATTAAAAATTTATCGGATATGTGTTTTCCAAATATTTTCTCACATTTTGTGGGTAGTCTTTTTTCTTTCATAATAAAGACATTTGATGCACACAGGTTTTTAATCTTGATGAGGTCCCATTTATTTAATTTTCTTTTATTGCTTGTGCTTTGGATGTAAAGTCTAAGAAACCAGTGCCTAGCACAAGTTCCTGAAGATGCTACCTTAAATTTTCTTCTAGGAATTTTATAGTCTTGGTTCTTAAATTTAGGTCTTTGTTCCATTTTGAGGTAATTTTTATATATGACATGAGATAAGGGTCTCCTTTCATTCTTCTGCATATGGATAAAAGAACTCATTTTTAACAAAAATATTTAATGGATAGTAATAGTAATCTAACTTTATTCTAATAGTAATCATATGTATTCTGTTGATTGTGAAAAAAATACATGATGATATTTTTACAGTCAATTCTATAAGACTTTTATGTGAATTTGTACTTTATTTTTTTAATTTTTTATACCTCTTTTGCACTTTATATTTTTCATATGACAATGTATCCTGAAAATCACCCTACATCATTTCATGAGCTCTTCCTCATTCTTTTTTAAAGTTGCATAGTATTTCATCGTGTGAATGTATCATAGTTTATCCAACCACTCTCCCATCTATGGGCATTTATATTGTTACCAATGTTTTACAATTACAAGCAATGTCACATGAATAAACATGTACACATGACTTTTTGTGTTGTTAGGGATGCATTTTCTGGCTTAATACTAGAGTGGTAATGCTGAATCAAAATGTAAAAGCATAAATAGTTTCATTAGATATTTCCAAATTCCACTTCATAAGGGTGAATACCAAACAGTATTTTAACCAGAAGTATACAGTGATTTCTTTTTCCATAGTTTCCCAAATAGAGTGTGTCATTATACTTTTTTTTTAACATTTGTTAATCTGATAGGGGAGAAATAATGTCTCAGTGTAGTTTTCATCTGCACAATCATGAGGAAAGTTCAACAACTTTCTATATATTTAAGGATCTTTCATAAATCTTTTTTGTGACTTGTCTGTTCATGCTTTTTCCTATTTTAAAATTGATTTTCTGATCTTCTCCCTCAGTTTTAAAGAGCTCATTAAATATTACATGCACTTTATTAAATATTTGATGTACTTTATTAATTACAACTATATTCATTAAAATTCCTTAAAATTACTAAACATGAATGAGTTATTACCTGTGTAACCAGTGCTTCTTATATACCTTGTAGTATAGCTTTTAATTGCTCTGAGATACTCAAGAGTCTTCCCAACACAAATAAAAAACCACAGACATATTCTCAAATGTGGTTTGTTTGTTTTTAACAACGGTAGTTGGTCCAATTTTTTTATTCTAAAATTTTCCTTTTAATGTATTCATTGTACTCTTTTTAAAATCAAGTGAAGGAGTTATTTTTTTACTAATTTTTTTTAAATCTTCAAAAGAACAAAGATATAACACCAGCAGAATAAAGCACATCTCTATTATTTAATTATTTGGATGTAGTACTGATTGCGTTTCTTACCTTGCCTTTTTGGACATAATTAAGTAAACCTTGATCTTCAACATAGATTCAAAGGTGAGAATTCTATGCTGGCAAAAACAAAAAATGAGGCACTACCTTGCTTTGTATTTGCTTCTACTTTTCTGCATCAGTTTAAAAAAAAAACTCGGGGGAGGAGGATTCCAGGAAGATGGTGTTGGAGTAGGCAGGCAGGTCTCAACTCTCTCACAAAAACAATGGAGAAAGAGCAAAAAGCTGTCTGGGGGACCTGGTTTTGGGGGTCAGAAGATGAGGCCAGTACTGCACAACACCCAGGAGGGCGAGGGACAGAGAGACGAAGAACCCAAAATGACAACCGTGAGTTACTAAACTCCTGTAGTGGCTGGAAAGGGCACACATCTCCCACCCTCAAGGCGCGCAGCATGGATAAAACCTGTGCTCACTGGAGCTGACTGAGAAGAGTACAGAGATATTCCTCCCTGGGAAGAGGGAGGTTGTGGCAGAAGGCAAACTGTAATTTCTCTTTAGTGAATTTGACCAGCAGATTGTACTTTGAATCTTGGCTCTGGCCAAACCAGAAGCACAGGCATGCAAGCTTGAAGGAAATACCTTCATGGAAAGGTTCGCCAACAGCTGCCATCTGCTTGTAGGCCAGGAAACTGCAAGGAGAAAAACTGCTTTCAGGTCTCTCTTAAACCAAACTCCTGGGAGAAAATCTGTCATACATTAGTGAGTACTTGGCCCGATTTTGATAACTTAAGCTGGGCAATTTTAAAGACTTAGAATAAGTTGAAACAAAAAATCAAAGAAGAGCTGTGAAAAAAAAAAAACACTAGGCAAGAGAGAGAAATTAAATATCAGAGTTAAGTTCACCAACATTCAGATGCCTAGACATCAGCAAAAAATAACAAGCCGTACTAGGAAACAAGAAGAGATAGCCCAGCCAAAGGAACAAACCAAATACCCTGATGATATACATAATATAAGACAACTAATCAGTGATAATCACACAAATCTCCTAAATCAATTCAGAGTGAGGGAAAATATGACTAAAGAGATAATATAATGCGACTATTCTCGCTGACCTGATTTTGTGATAATGAGGGTAGGCTAAACATTTGCTATATTAGAAACCATGCATGTGTCCCCAGACCTAGTTTTTCTCCCTAGATCTGGTTTTTAGAATCCTAGTGATAAACTAAGCCTGATTTATTATATGACCATCCTATTTGGGAAAAGACTAACTTTGGGTATCTTTTGGTCAACCTAAAGAGATATAGCAGGGGAACAGATGTGGCTCGGGTGGTTGGGCCTCCATCTCCCATATGGAAGGACCTGGGTTCGATCCCTAGGACCTCCTGGTAAAAATTAAAAAAAGAAAAATATAGAAGGCATGCGGGCCACCAGGCCCCATGAGAGGGTGCGCCACCAAGCCCCGTGAGCGGGTGAGCCTCCAAGCCCTGCGAGCCATGCAGCAAGATGATGACTTAACAGGAGAGTGACACAGGGAGAGCCAAGACAAGATGCACCGAAAAACCAGGAACTAAGGTGGCACAGGCAGTAGGATGCCTCTCTCCCACATCGGAGATTCTCAGTGAAGACAGGAGGAGAAGGATGAGAAGAGAGGGCAGGAAACGGACACAGAGAGTTGCCCAGTGAATGGACACAGAAACAGCAAAATGGGGTGGGAGGGTGTAAAAATGGATAAAAGTAAATAAATAAAGATAAAAATCCTTAAAAAAAAGTAAAGGGGAAGAAGATATGAACTATAGTTAGTAGTAATACTTTGACAATGCTCTTTCATGATTTGTTAAATGTTTCACAACAATTCAGGGTGTTTGGGGGGGGTGATGTGTGGGAGCCCTGTATGATGTTATACATGTTTGTTTTGTAAGTTCACAATGTTTGCTGAACACTTATAAATATATGTTCATATATGAATGATATACTTCAGTAAATTGTTTTTTTAAAAAAAAAGAACAAAGGTAATAAATAGTCAACACTTAAAAAAAAAAGAGAGAGAGAGAGAGATAATATATACTTAGAAGACACTAGTTGAGCATAAAGAACAATTTGAAAGCCTACAAAGAAAAGCAACAGATTATGGGAATGAAAGACACAATGGATGAGATTAAAAATACTTTAGAGGCTCATAATATCAGATTTGAATTGATCAAATACAGAATTAGTGATATTGAGGACATAATATCTGAACTTGAAAAGACAGAACAGAAATAGAAAAGAATGGAAAAAGTGGTACAAGGTGTATTAGTCAGGGTTCTCTAGGGTAACAGAATCAACAGGAGATATCTGTAAATAGTATGAGATCTTATAAGTCTCTCATATTACCATGGGGATGCATAAGTCCAGGTTCCGCAGGCAATTCTCTCTGAGAAATTCTCAGAATTCTCTGGGAAATTCTCTCTGAGTGCTGAAATCACTTCCCCTTTTAAGGCATTCAACTGATTGGATAAAGCATCACTCATTGCTGATAGCAATCTCCCTGGTTGATATGATATAATCAGCCATCTGTGCAGTAAACTCACTGATGGCTAAAGCCCATAAATGTCCTTGTATTACAGTTAGCCCAGTGCTTGCTTGACCAAACAACTGGGTACCATTATCTGGCGGAGTTGACACATTAGCCTAACCATCACAGGTCATCCCTTGTCAACTTGGCAACCATATACATTACCTTAAACCATACTTAGTCTCTAAGTAAAAACAATAACAGACATGCATATATATTTTCACCTAACAGTGTTCAACTCTCCTGTGTACAGTCGGAAATGCATTAATTCCCTCAGAATAAGATGCATGTCCTTAGGAACTATTCATTCTTAAACGTGGCATCCTTAAATATCATGACAAGAAACTAGTAAAACATCATATGATAAGGGAAGAGTTTGGGGAAGAAAACAAAGAAATTAGTTTTGTGTGCATAGGCAGTCATACTCATAATGAAACAAGGAAGAAAGATTCATGAATATTACAGTCCTCGTTTCTGTAACTGGGTCACATGGTTGAAGTTCATATTTATCACTACCTTCTTCCACTATTATCCCATACCCTTAGTATCCATTCCTACACATATTCCCCTGATTTCTGTCTATATAAGTTGGAAACCACACGCAGTTCTTTCAGACTATAGCGTACTTCCTCATGGGTCACACTTTGTATTTCACCTTTGGGGGCTTGTTGTTTAGTAATAGGTCTGGAAGAGAAGAGGGGTGGTGGGGGTGGGTAAGGATAAAAATTAGAAATGTCTTCCAAGCTACTGACATTTGTATTTTCATTTGTATTCATTTGCATTTTCTTCTGGTGAGACAGGATTAATCTCTTGAGGCAGATATTGGAAGGCAGATTCCTCAGGGCAAGCTGGAAGCTGGACAGTGTATGCTGGAATTTGGCTAGTACCTGCCTCAGGGCTGGGAGGAGGTCCAGACTCCCTGGGGCAGGCCAGAGGCTGGGCAGTGCAGGTTTCAGTTTGGTTGGTACCCACCTCAGGGCTGGAAGGAGGTCCGGACTCCCTGGTGCAGGCTGGAGGCTGGGTGATACAAGGTTGACAAGGTGTCGTCTCCACAGGGTAGGCAAAGTCTCAGCAGAATTCAGGGTTCCAATGTCCCTACCCATATTATCATCATCCCATATGTCTCCATCCCAATCCTCTTGGTTCCAATCAGTGCCTTCACTTTAACCACAGAAACCCTGCAGGGTTGTGATTTTAGCTTCCTTTGTAACTCTGCTACTGTACAATGAGAGTCTGAGTTTCATTCTCAGATATCTCAAGTCTGTGGCTGCAGGAGACAAGGTTTTCTTTCAGAGCACACCTAGAAACTTCACATAATTCATGTGGGATTTAAGTTGCAAATTTGAAAACTTTAGCTCATCTCTTCCTTTTGTAACTGTATCCAGAGTATCTAGGAGGAGCCAGACAACATCAGTATACCTTTTGACTCCATAAAACTCTGTTGAGGTGTTGAAAACACTCTCATCCAGATCCTTGCTTCTGTGGAAGTAGACGGATCCAGTGATGATATTTTGTGCATCTCCATTGCCACCTCACACCATGAACTTTTAGTGTCCTCTTCACTATTGGAAAGGAAGTCATTAGTACCCTTGAGTCCAATTAGAGTAGAGAGCCAATTGCAAAACTCCCAGAACCACCTCAGACATCCCATGTTTAAGACATTTGTTCCTCAAGAACCACTCCCAGTACCAAGCTGTATTAGTCAGGGTTCTCTAGGGAAACAGAATCAACAAGAGATATCTGTAAATAGTATGAGATTTTATAAGAGTCTCTCACGTGACTGTGGGGATGCACAAGTCCAGGTTCCACAGGCAGGCAGCAAACTAGGGGCTCTGATGAAAGTCCAGTGGAGGTCCTTGATGAGTTTCCAGTAAATGTTGGCTGTCCAAAGTCAAGCTGGGAAATTCTTTCTGAATGCTGAAATCACTTCCCCTTTTAAGGCATTCAAATGATTGGATAAAGCATCACTCATTGCTGACGGCAATCTCCCTGCTTGATGTAGATGTAATCAGCCATCTATGCAGTAAACTCACTGATGGCTAAAGCCCATAAATGTCCTTGTGTTACAGTTAGCCCAGTGCTAGCTTGACCAAACAACTGGGCACCATTATCTGCCGGAGTTCACACATTAGCCTAACCATAACACAAGATCTCAGGGAATTGAATGAAAATGCAAACCACAAAACATAAATGTTATCGGTGTCACAGAGGGAAAAGAGGATGGAAAAGGCAGAGAAAGAATATTTGAGGAAATGACTGAAAACTTACCAACCATATGACAGATATAAATACCAATATCCAGGAAGTATAATACACCCCAAGCAGAATAAATCCGAATAGCCCTACTCTGAGACATCTACTATTCAGATAACAAATATCAGAGATCAGAGGATTCTGAAAGCAGCAAGAGAAAAGCAAAGCAAATACAAGGAAACCTCTGCAAGATTTAGTGCCGATCGCTCATCAGAAACCATGGAGACGAGAAGAAAGTGGTATGAGAAGAAAGTGGTATAAGGTACTGAAAGAGAAAAACTGCCAGCCAAAATTTCTGTATCTGGCCAAACTGTCCTTCAAAAATGAGGACAAGTTTAAAGTCTTCATGGAAATACAAAAACTGAGTAAGTATGTTACCAGAAGCCAGCACTACAAGAGATAATCCGGGAAGTGCTGGAGCCTGAAAGGAAAAAACAAACAAGGACAAGAGACTTGGAGAGGAATGTAGAAATGAAGATTATTAGGAAGGGAAAATTAAAGGGGAAATTAGGGCAGAAAGATAATAGTATGATATGACACAGGAAAGCCAATGCGCAAAATGGATGAAGTAATAATGCCTTTGCAACTAATAACATTGAATGTTAATTGCTTAAACTCCCCAGTCGAAAGACATAGACTGGTAGAATGGATTTTTTAAAAATATGAGCCATCTATATGCTATCTACACAAGACTTACCTTAAACATAAGGACACAGCTAAGTTGAAAGTAAAAGGATGAAAAAAAGATATTTCATGCAAATAGTAATGAAAAAAGATCTGGAGTTGCAATACTAATATCAGAGAAAATAGCAATAAAGAAGGTCATTCTATATTTACAAAAAAGTGGTGATTCACCAAGAAGACTTAAATATAATAAATATTTATGCACCTAATCTGGGTGCCCCAAGATACATGAGAAACACACTGGAAAAACTGAAGAGAGAAACAGACATCTCTAAATAGTAGTTGGAGATTTCAGTATACCACTCTCAGCAGTGGATAGAATATCTGGACAGAGGATAAAAAAAGAAACAGAGAGCTTGAATAATATGACAAATGAACTGAACTTAACAGGCATTTATAGAGCTTTAAACTCAAAACAGCAGGATATACATTCTTTCCCAGTGCTTATGGATCTTTCTCCAAGATAGACCTATGTTGGTTCAAAAAAACGGGTCTCAATAAATTTTAAAAGACTGAAATTATAATAAACACTTTATCTGAACATAATAGAATGAAGCTGGAAGTCAATAACAGGAAGAAAGAGGGGAAATTCATGAATATGTGGAAATTAAATAACACAAAAATCAGTGGATCAAAGAAATTACAAGAGAATTCAGTAAATATCTTGAAATGAATGAAAATGAGACAAGAACACAACATATCAAAACCTTGGGACAATGCAAAGGCAGTAATGAGAGGGAAATTTATAGCCTCCAATGCTTACATTAAAAAAGAAAGAGCTAAAATCTTTATACCTACCTGGAGGATCTGGAAAAAGAACAGCAAACTAATCACAAACCAAGATGAAGGAAAGAAATAATAAAGATCAGAGCAGAAATAAATGAACTTGAGAACAAAAAAACAGAGAAAATAAACAAAACCAAAAGTTGGTTCTTCAAGAAGATCAACAAAACTGACAAATCCTTAGCTAGACTGACATTGAAAAAGAGAAAATATGCAAATAAATAAAATCAGAAATGAGAGGGGCAATATTACCACTGTCTCCACAGAAACAAGAGCAATCTTTTAAGAAGATACTATGAATAACTGTACATCAAAACACTAAACAACATAGATAAAATGGGCCAATTTCCAGAAATACACGAACCATCTACACTGACCCTAGAAGAAATAGATGACCTCAGCAAACATATCACAAGTAAAGAGATTGAAACAGATATCCAAACCCTTCCAAGATAAAAAGACGAGGACCAGATGATTTTATAAATGAATTCTACCAGTCATTCAAAGTTGATCTAATACCAATCTTGCTGAAACTCTTCCAAAAAATTGAACAGGAAAGATACTACCAAACTCATCCTATGAAGCCAACATTACATTAATATAAAAACCAGATAAAGATACAGCAAAATAAAGAAAAGTACAGAGCAATATCTCTAATGAATATAGATGCAGAAATCCTCAACAAAATACTTGCAAACCAAATCCAAAAGCACATTAAAAGAATTGTGTCCACCACAGTGAAATGGGTTTTATCCCACATATGCAAGGGTGGCTCAACACAAGAAAATCAATTTGTGTAATAAACTACATTAATCCATTGAAGAAGAAAAATCACAGGAACCTCTCGATTGATGCAGAAAAGGCATTTGACAAAATACATCATCCTTTCTTGATAAAAACACTCCAAAAGATAGGAATAGAAGGAAGGTTTCTCAACATGGTAAAGGGCATATATGAAAAACCTACAGTTAGCATTGTATTGAACTATGAAAGACTGAAAGATTTCCTACTGAGATCAGGAACAAGACAAGGATGCCCACTATCACAACTGTTATTCAATATTGTGCTAGAAGTTCTAGCTAGAGCAGTTAGGGTAAATAAAGAGATAAAAGGCACCCAAATAGGAAAGGAAGAAGCAAAACTTTTACTATTTGCTGATGATATGATCCTATATCTAGAAAATCCTGAAAAATTCACAACAAAGTAACTAGAACTAATAGACGAGTTCAGCAAAGTGGCAGGATATATAAGATTAATATGCAAAATCAATAGCATTTCTATACATTACTGATGAGTAGTTTGAGGTGGAAATCAGAAAAAAATTCCTGGGAAGCGGCTGTGGCTCAATCAGTAGGGCTCCCGTTTACCATATGGGAGGCCCCGGGTTCGGTTCCTGGGGCCTCCTGGTGAAGGCAAGCCTGCCCGCACGGCGTGGTTAGCTGACCCAGCGAGCACAAGCAGCAAGGGGGGATAAATGAATAAATAAATAAAATCTTTAAAAAAAAAAAAAAAGAAAAAAAAAAAAAGAAAAAAATTCCTTTCAAATAGCATATAAAATAATCAAATATTTAGTGGTAAACCTAACCAAGGTCATAAAGGACTTGTATTCAGAAAACTACAAAACACTGTGAAAAGAAACTGAAGAAGACTTAATAAATGGAATGATATTCCATGTTATGGACTGGAATACTAAATATTGTTAAGCTGTCACTCCTATCCAAACTGATTTACAATAAAATTCCAACAGACTTTTTTTGCAGAAATGGAAAAGTCAGTTATCAAAAAGTGTCTATATAAAGAAGAATGAAATTTGAGGACTCCCACTTCCTGACTTTAAATCATATTGCTTAGCCACAATGGTAAAAACAGCATGGTACTGGCATAAAGGTAGACATCGACCAATAGAACCGAACTGGGGACAAAGAAATAGACCCTCACATCTATCATCAAGTAATTTTTGACAAGGCTGTCAATCCCATCCAGCTGTACTAGAACAATCTATTCAACAAATGGTGCTGGGAGAACTGGATATCCATATCCAAAAGAAAGTAGGAGGACCCCTATCACACACCTTATATAAAAATTAACTCAATATGGATCAAGGACCTAAATATAAAAGCTACAACCATAAAAGTCCTAGAAGAAAATGTAAGAAACCATCTTCAAATTTTTTTGCTAGGTTGTAGTTTCTTAAACCTTATACCCAAAGCATGAGCAATGAAAGAAAAACTAGGTAAATGGGACCTCTTCAATAGTAAACCCTTTTGTTCTTCAAAAGATTTTCTCAAGAAAGTAAAAAAGCAGCGTACTCAATGGGAGAAAATATTTGGAAACCATATTTCCAATAAGGTTTTATATTCATGTTATATAAAAAGATCATACAACTCAACAATAAAAAGACAAGTAACCCTATTAAAACATGGGCAAAGGACTTGAATAAACATTTCTCCAAAGAAGAAATACAAATGGCCTAAAAGCATTTTTTAAAATGCTCAACATTACTAGCTATTAGGGAAATGCAGATCAAAACTACAATGAGATACCATTCACACCTTATAGAATGGCCATTATTAAAAAAAAAAAAAAATAGAAAACTACCAGTGCTGTACAGGATGTGGAGAAACAGGAACACTCCTTCACTGTTGGTGGGGATACATAATGGTGGAACGGTTTGGCATTACCTCAAGAGGCTGAATATAAAACTGCTCTATAATTCAGCTATTCCATTACTAGGAATATATTTAGAGGAACTGAAAGCAAGGACACGAACTGACATTTACACACCGATGTTCATAGCAGCATTATTCACAATTGCTAAAATATGGAGCCAGACCAAGTGTCCATCAACTGAAGAATGGGTAAACAAAATGTGGTATATACACACAACAGAATACTATCCAGCTGTAAGAAGAAATTGAAATAGGAATGCATATGACAACATGGATGAATAGATGATATTGTGTTGAGTGAAATAAGCCAGACAAAAGGACAAATATTGTATTGTCTCACTAATATGAACTAAATATTATGAATAAACTCATGAAGGTATAGAACATGGGTTGAGAATGGACGCTGATGCTTAAATTATGTAGCATTTGTAATAAGGTTAACTGTAAAAGTGTGGAAATGAATAGAGTTGAGGGTAACATATTATAATGACTATAACTAACACTACTGATTGATAAATATGATTGTGGATAAAGGGGTAATCTGTAGAAATAATTGTCAATTGAAAGGAAACTAGGGAATAAGCTAGGAAATGTATAACATAGTGATTTCAGTGATTGGTTAAGATTGTGGTTAATAGTATAAATATAAGAATGCTCTTCTTTTACAAAGTGCTAAGAATATGGTGATACATGGAAAATTACACCTAATGTAACTTATGGATGATAGTTAACAGTAATATTTTAATATTTTGCAGCAATGGCAAGAAGATATTCTTTCAATACTAAGGGACAACAATAGGGTGGTGTATTAGTCAGTCAAAGGGGTGCTCATGCAAAATACCAGAAATCTGTTGGTTTTTATAAAGGGTATTTATTTGGGGTAGAAGCTTACAGTTACCAGGCCATGAAGCATAAGTTACTTCCCTCACCAAAGTCTGTTGCCATGTGTTGGAGCAAGATGGCTGCTGACATCTGCAAAGGTTCAGGCTTCCTGGGCTCCTCTCTTCCTGGGGCTTGTTTCTCTCTGGGATCAGCTTCTCAGCTTTCTCCACAAGGCCAGCTGAAGACTATCAGGCAAAAGGCTTATCTCTCTTCCCAGAGCCTCTGCCGTATCTAATGGAGCCTTCTCTTGTTCCTCACGTATCTGCTTCTCTGTGTGTTTACTTCCTGGGCTCCAGGATCAAAATTCCAGCCTCCCTTCTCTGCAGTATGGTTACTTTGTGAGTCCCTGCCTACCAAGTGGGTGGGGACTCAATGTCCTACTGACGTGGTCCAATCAAAGCCTTAATCATTATTTAATCGAGTAAAAGTAAAACCTCTGAATCCAGTATAATCTAATATGCCCAGAAGAACAGGCCAGTTTACAAACATAATCCAATATATGTTTTTGGAATTCATAAACAATATCAAACTACTACAGGTGGTTATAAGGAGATATGGGATTTTTCCTTTGGAGTAATGAAATTTCTCCTTTTGAAGTTCTAAAATTGACTGAGGTGATGACACCACAACTCTGTTATGAAAATGAGAGTCATTGGATGTACACTTTAAATGGATTGTACAAACCATGGGACTGTATAATACAGTTAATCCCATGGTGGATCATGGACTGTGGTTAACAGGACAAATATGAGATGTGTTCTCCTGAACAATAGTAAATATATAGTACTAATTTGGGGTGTTAATAATAGGTGGGTTGGGGGAAAATGTACCAAGTGTAAGATAGGGGCTTGGGACATGTCTCTGAGTCATATGAATATGTTCATGTGGTTATGGGGCATTGTCTTGGTGGGTGGAGACCTACACAATAATTGAAAGAATATTGAATTCCCATCCTTGGAAGTTCTGTTACATTCTCTAATAGAGCAGCCAAAATCCCCTGAGTACATGGGCAGTGCCTAGTGAAGGAGGACAGATCATTATGCCAGGCCCTTGATATTGATGGTTGTACTTATGAGCCCTTTCTTGTGAAATTGAAACTTAGCCTAGTATTATATTATTGCCTAAGAATAACCTCCTGAAAGCCTTCTTGTTGCTCCAATGTGGCCTCTCTCTAAGCCAAACTCAGCATATAAATGGAATACCTTCCCCCCAGTATGGGACATGACCCCCCGGGGATGAGGCACCTTGGCACCTAGGGATTATTACCAAGTACTGCCTAGCAATGAATCTGGAAAAGGACCTTGACCAAAAGGGGGAAATATTAAATACAAATGAATTTTTATGGCTAAAAGATTTAAAAGTGAGTTGGGAGTTTATTCCAGTTGTTACGCATATGCATGTCTCAGCAGGATCTCATTGACTGCCACAGTAACCAGTGCCTCAAACAGCAGGGCTCCTGAGGGCTCTAGAGACATCTAGACACTAAAGACAGGGCAGACAATCTCAGGAATTTGGCACCCTAACAGGAGGCCTTATTTTGGAATATATGCTCCCCAATGTAACAGAGTTAGACTCATTTATAATTTCCCTATGCATGACTTTTCTGCTCCTTTTGTTTGAACCTATAATTAGCACTTTACTTGTTAAATATATGTCCCAGAGACTTAAATCTTTGGTCTTTTCATATGCTGGTTGAGCCCTGAATCTCAGCAGAGTTGCAGCACCTACTCACCAGTTCATCAGACTCACCCAGGACAACTAACAAAAGGATGATCATGGACAATGCCCATCCCAGGATGCGGAGAGTGTCTACAACTGCAAGCAATACAGTTCCATCCATCTTCCCCACAGGATCTAAGCCACTTCTCAATTGAAGGCAGGGTGGGCATCACCATTCCAAAATCCTAAAGATTGAGGAATGAACAAACATAAGGGGGGAAAGCAACTATGAACTAAAGTAGACTTATTATTCTGACAATGGAAGAACTTCTATCATTGATATAAAGGCAATAGCCAACAGAGGTTCTAAGGGGAGGGAAAGAGAAAAATAGGTGCTATATGGGGGCATTTGTGGTACATTGGAATTGTCCTCATGACATTACAATGATGGACTCAGGTAATTATACACTTTGTCAAAACCTATAAAATTGTGCAGTATAAAGTGTAAACTCTAATGTAAACTATAGTCCTTGGTTAGTACAGTGCTTCAGTATGTGTTAATTAATTGTAGCAAATGTTCTACACTAATGAAAGATATTATTAATGTGGGAAAGTGTGTGAGGGGCAGGGGGTGGGATATATGGGAACCCCCTATATATTTTTTCTTATTTTTTTTAACAATTTATTGAAGTTTATCATTCATACATGAACATACATAAACTATAAGTGTTGAGTAAACATCATGAACTTATAAAACAAACATGTATAACATCATACAGGGCACCCTATATTTTTGATGTAACATTTATATAATCTAAAACTTCTTTAAGAATAATAATAATATTAAGAAAAAGATATGGGCTATAGTTAGTTGTAGTATTTTGATGATACTCTTGCCTAGTTTACAACAAAACTTTCACAACAATGTAAGGTATTGGTGGTGGCAAGCTGTATGGGAGCCTTGTATGATGATATGCATGTTTGTTTTGTAAACTCACAATTTGTGTTATACATTTATTCTTTAGATATGTTCATGTGTGAATGATATACTTCAACAAAATTTTATTTTAAAAATTTAAATTAAAAAATATTTATATTTTGGGGGACGGATGTGGCTCAAATGGTTGGGCGTCCATCTCCCATATGGAGGGACCCGGGTTCGATACCCGGGACCTCCCGGTAAAAAAAAAAAAAAAAAAAAATATATATATATATATATAGTATTTTCACTGCTATATTTTGAACATATGCCAAAGGTTTTATAAGACTATTAAAAGCTTGGCAATTAGCTAGAAATAACAATTATATTTTGTGTTTGAGGCTTTTATGGACACCAGAAAAATCATGTACTTAGAGCTAATCCATTCCTGTGGGTGCAAACCTATTGTGGGTGTGACCTTTTGAATAATTACTTCAGTTAAGCTGCTGTTGATTAGGTTATTTCAGTAAGGCATGGCCCAGGTGGGTCTTAATCTTCTTAATAGAATCCTTTATAAATGGAATTTATGTGGAGAGAGAGACAACAAGAAACCAACTGAAGCAGAAAGTCATGGGAGCAGAGAGAAAGCCAGAGGAAGCCAGAACCTGAAGCTATGAAACCAAGAAGAGAAGGGAAACTGGCAGTTGCCACCATGTACCTTGCTATATGACAGGTTCTTTGGAGAAAAAGCATCATCTGATGAAGACTTGGTTTGGATATTTTCACATCCCCAGGACTATAAGCTTATAAGTTAATAAATCCCCATTGTAAAAGCCAACCCATGTTTTGGTATCTGCTTGAACAGCTTTTAGCAAACTAAAAAAGATTTTGGTACCAGGAGTGGGGTGCTGCTATCTCAAATACCCAAAACACTAAAAAGGCTTCTTAATTGCCTAATGAGTAAAAGTGGGAAAAATTGTGAGGTGCTTGATATAAAAGACCTAGATTGCTTTCAAAAGACTGTTGGTAGAAGTTTGGATGCTCTAGGTACTTCTTTTTTTTTTTTTTTTTTCAGTTATTAAAAATAATTTTATTACTTGAAACAGAACTATCACTCTATATAAAATGGTAGCACACACATGCAGAGCGGTGTACAAATCCTACATGTGCACACTGTATTGTTTAACTTCACTCTCCAGTTATCAAGATTAAAACTAATTTTTCATTATTCTTTGATATATAACAGCTATTTCCTTTCAAAGGAGAGAGTGACCCTCATTTCCCGCTGTCTCTGTGGCATACACAATCTGTAATAACTTATCATTTCTGTTCCTGTGAAAATCTCAGTCTCAATGTGCTGGCTTGCTCTGTTTCATGGTCAGCTGGTAGAGGAATCATTTTCAACAATCCAGGGGCCCTCTGTGGTACCATCTAGGTACTTCTAATAAGACTTTACCCAGAAATGATGAATGTGTTATTGCAAACTGTAAGAAAGGCTGTCTTGTTTTAAAGTAGCAGAGAATTTGGCAAAATTGATTCCTGGTATCGGATGGAAGGCAGATTTTGAAAGTGTCGCGCTTTCAATTCTATATTGATATTTAGCTGAGGTGATTTCCAAACTAAATGTGGAAAAAGTACAGCCTGGCTTCCTCTTGCAGCTTATAGTAAAATGCAACAATAAAGGATTAAGCTGAGTACTAAACTCATAGGCACAAGGTAACCAGAAATTGATGGCTTAGAAAATTCTAAGCTTACAGAAAACA
This sequence comes from Tolypeutes matacus, assembly GCA_026826555.1. Lineage (NCBI taxonomy): Eukaryota > Metazoa > Chordata > Mammalia > Cingulata > Chlamyphoridae > Tolypeutes > Tolypeutes matacus. The sequence continues at coordinate 3,692,004 of JAKSZT010054193.1, read as the reverse complement.
AGTCCCCAGAGAATAGTGCCCCATGTGATGATTAAATTGAACATGAAACCAGCCAGTCATTTCAGTGTAAGTCAGGATTAGAAATGCAGTTATCCAGGAACAATCTGTGGAAAGTCTTCCTGTTAGGCGGTTGGGACTGTGTGCTGCATGCAAAAACCAAAATGATTTTTGAGAGCTAAGTATGTACGGAACCACTGCTAGACTGGACTAAAAGGGACATAAAAGGGACCGATTGAAGGAAAAATGACTTTGAGGGCAGAACCATAGAGGCTGAGGTCTGGACTGAAGACATCTTCTCAGGCCACCAGTGTGAGTATGCCCCAGCTCTTGCAGATGGCAGGCCTTCTGCCCCATGTTCTGGAAGATTGCTGATACCCCAGGCTTCAGAGAGGAAGGAGCATATTCGCTGGGGATAGAGGACAGTCTGTCTGCCACCCCACTGTTTTAGGATGTTCAAGTTCTAGTTCAGCTGCCACCCAAGCGTTTGATGATGGTGGAGCCATAAGCTTGGCAGCTGGATAAGCCCTTGCAAAGGGTGGGGCTGCCACTCCTTCAGGCCCCAAGGACAAGACATTTTTCTACAGAAGACAGACCTTGAAACCTAATTTAGTAAGCCTTGCAGGGTTTCGGAATTGTTTGGTACATGTGACTCCAGTCTTCTTTCCAATTTTACCCCATGGCAATGAGAATGGTTATCCTGTGACTGCCACTCCTTTTTATATTGGAAACAGATGACTTGTTTTCTAAGTTTCACAGGTGCCTGAGGGGAATTTTGCCCCAGGACAGACCATACCTTTAACTTTTTGTTGTACTTAATTTTGTTCATAAAAGGATTTAAGGCTTTGGTATGTTGTCCTAGAATGAATAAATTTGCATATGGAAGGGCATGTCTTTTGGGGGTCCAGAGGGTGGAGTGTTATAGTTTGAGGCTTTTATAGACCTAGAAAAAATCGTGTCCTTAGAGCTAATTCATCCCTGTGGGTGTGAACCTGTTGAAGGTGGTACCTTTTGATCAGGTTTCATCAATTGAGGGTATCTTGATTAGGTTACTTCAGTAAGCCCTGGCCCAGGGTGGGTCTTAATCCTCTTACTGGAGTCTTCTATAAATGGGATGAATACAGAGAGAGATACAGAGATAAACCAACAGAAGCAGAGAGAGAGAAAGCTGCAGGTGCAGAGAGAAAGCCAGAGGAAGCTAGAAGCTGAAGCAATGAAACCCAGAAGAGAAGGGAGTCCAGCAGATACTGCCATATACCTTCCTTTATGACAGAGGAGTCCAGGATTGCCAGCAGCTGGTCTTTGGAGAGTAAATTGTCTAGTGAAGGCTTGATTTGGACATTTTCTCAGCCTCAGAACTGTAAGCTTGTCAGTTAATAAATCCCCATTGTAAAAAACCAACCCATTTAATGGTATCTCTTTGAGCACCTTTTAGATAATTAAAACATATTTCTATTTTGCCTATTAGTTTTTGTGTCATATCTCTTATTATTCTAATTTCTTATTATCCCCAAGTGAAATTGTAAAGTCAGTAGCTTAGATGTTTTTAAAAAGGGTTTTGGCATCATCTTGTAATAAGTGAGGTTTTTCTAGTCTTAAATAAATGAGAAATAATCATAATTAAATTAGCTGGGGAAGAGTTAGTCCCATAATATAGATATTTAGTTTAAAAGACTCTATAACCTATCAACCCGTACTTGCATATCATTGGTGTTCAAAGGTTTCATCAATACAGGAAAAGCAAAAGATCATTATTGGGACCTCTCAATATTCTTCACTCATCAGTCTAAGACCTCTAACCTCATTCTAAGTTCACATCCATTTATCCTGATCACGGAAAAATTGGTAGAGTAGAACATGCCTTTTCCTTTATCTCCAAGCTATTACTGTATATGCCTGATGACACCAAATATAATGTGATACCTCTATTTCCCCTAAAGGAAGATCCAAAAAGGGGAGAATTGGCCATCTTAAAAATATACAGTTTTAGAGCTCTACATAAAATAGTGAAGTACTTAATTCACTGATTTAAGGTACAAATATGAATTTAAAACCACATAAACGAGAATATGTTATTGTGGACAATTGCATTTTTTCCATGGAAATTTTATGAAATATTTTATTCAAACACATAACCTATATTAATAACATCAATTCTTTAACATTGCCAGAGTTCATTTCTTTTTCCTCTCATAGATGTTGTGGTTCTACAGAACAATCATAAATGAAATTCAGGATTCCCATATATCACCCTATTATTAACACCTTGCATTGGTGTGGAACATTGTTACAATTGATGACAACATGTTTTTAATAATTGTAATATTAACTATATCTGTGGTTTAACTTGGGATTCACTGGTTGTGTAGTGTAGGTCCATGGATTTTTTTAAAAATTAGTATTCTGTTACTATATTAGTCAGCAAAAGGGGTGCTGATGCAAAGTACCAGAAATCTGTTGGCATTTATAAAGGGTATTTATTTGGGGTAGACACTTACATTCCAAAGGCCATAAAGTCGGGAAGCGGCTGTGGCTCAATCAGTAGGGCTCCCGTTTACCATATGGGAGGCCCCGGGTTCGGTTCCCGAGGCCTCCTGGTGAAGGCAAGCCCGCCCGCACGGCGTGGTTAGCTGACCCAGTGAGCACAAGCAGCAAGGGGGGGGGATAAATAAATAAATAAATAAATAAATAAATAAATAAATAAATAAATCTTTGGGAAAAAAAAAAAAACAAAGGCCATAAAGTGTAAGTTACCTCCCTCACCAAAGTCTGGTGCCACATGTTGGAGCAAGATGGCTGCCAGTCTCTGTGAGGGTTCAGCCTTTCTCTTCCTCCTAAGGCTCCATGGTCCCAACTCCTTCCATTCTCAGCTGTAAGCTAACATAAGGTTTGTCTCTCTCTCTCTCTCCCCGCGGCTCATTTCTTTCAGGTTTTCTCAGCTGTTCAGGACTGTGGTCTCTTCAGCTGCATGCTACCAGGCTAACAGGTTGACTCTCTCCCTAGGGCTTCAGCATCAAAACTCAAACTCTCTCCTTTACCGTGTTGTTTCTCTGTCCTACTGACATGGCCGAATCAAAGCCCTAATCATAATTTAATCAAGTAAAAGTAAAACCTCTGAATTTAATACAATCTCATATACTCAGAGGAACAGAACAGTTCACAAGCACAATACAATATCTGTTTTTGGAATTCGTAAGCAATATCAAACTGCTACTATTACCATATATACAATTTGATATTGCCCCTTTCAATCACATTCAGATATATATTTAATTGCTATTAATTATTTTCAAAATGTTGTGCTTCCATCACCACCATCTATTACCAAAATATTTCCATCATTCCAAATATGAACCCTGGACATTTTAGGTCTTAACTTTTCTATTCCTTATTCCCACTGTGTCCCCTGATAACCTATATACTGGATTCTGACTCTCTGAGCTTGGTTTTTCTAATTCTTTGAAATCGGTGAGCTCATGCAATATTTTTCCTCTTGCATCACAATTATTTCACTCAACATGATATCTTCAGGTATCATCAATGTTATCACATGTATCACTACTTCATTCCTTTTTACAGCTGACTAATATTTTATTGTTTGTATATACCACATTTTATATATCCATTCATCAGTTGATGGACACTTGAATTGCTTCCATTTTTTGGCAACTGTGAATAATGTCACTATGAACATTGGTATTCAAATATCTGTTTAAATCCCTGCTTTCAGTTCTTTTCAGTAAATACCTATACTGGGATTGTCAGGTCCTATGGTAGTTCTATACTTAGCCTTCTGAGGAACTGCCAAACTGTCTTCCATAGCAGCTACACCATTTTACATTGTCACCAGCAATAAATGAGTGTTCTGTCTTTCTGTATCCTCTAAAAATACTTGGTATATTTTGTTTGTCTAGTAACTGATTCTAATGAGTATGCAATGGTATCTCATTGAGGATTTCATTTGCATTTCCCTGATGGCTAATTATGTTAAGCATCTTTCCATGTGATGTGTGGCCATTTGTGTATCTTCTTTGGAGAGATTTCTATTTAAGTTTTTGACCATTTTTTAATTGGGTTATTTGTCTTTTTGTTGTTAAGGTAAAGGATTCTTAATATATTCTAGAAATTAAACTTTTATCAGATATATGTCTTCCAAATAATTTCTACCATTTTGTAAGTTGTCTTTTTATTTTCATGCTGAAGTCCTTTGAGGCACAGACATTTTTAATTTTGACGAGGTACAGTTTATTTCTTTTTGCTTTATTTGCTTGGGCTTTTGGTATAAAGTCTAAGAAACCATTGCCTACCCTAACACAATGTCCTCAAGAGGCTTTCCTATGTTTTCGAATATGAATTTGATAGTTCTCTTATATTTAGGTCTTTGATCAGCTTTGAGTTTATTTTTGTACAGGTTGTGAGGTAGTTGTCCTACCCTTTTTTTGGAAATGCAGATCCAGTTTTCCCAGGACCGTTTGTTGAGACCAATTGAGTGGTCTTTGCTACCTTGTCAAAAATCAGTTGGCTAGAATTGTGAGGGTTGATTACTGAACTCTCAATTCAATTTGTTGGTCTATATGTCTATCCTTTTGCCAGTAACATACTGTTTTGATTACTGTGAATTTGTAATAAGTTTCAATATCAAGAAGTTTGAGTCCAACAACTTCATTCTCCTTTTTCAAAATGGCTTTAGCTACTCGGGGCCCCTTACTTTTCCATAAAAATTTGATGATTTGTTTATCCATTTCTGGAAAGAAGGTTGTTGGAATTGTGATTGGGATTGCATTGAATATATAAATTGCTTTGGGTAGATATGACATCTCAATGATATTTAGACCTCCAATTCATGAACATGGAATGTCCTTCCATTTATTTAGGTATTCCTTGCTTTCTTTTCAGAATGTTTTGTATTTTTCTGTGTTTAAGTCCTTTACATCCTTGGTTAGAGTTATTCCTAGATTCTTTCATTTGCTATTGTGAGTGGAATCTTTTTCTTGATTTCTTCTTCCACTTGCTCATTACTTATGTATAGAAACAGTACTAATATTGAATGTTCATCTTCCACCCTGCTATGTTGCTGAATTCATTTATTAGCTTTAGGATCTTTGCTGTCGATTTTATTTTAGGGTTTTCTGTGCATAAGATCAAGTCATCTGCAAATAGAGAAAGTTTTACTTCTTCCTTTCCAGTTTGGAGACTTTTATTTCTTTTTCTTGCCTACTTGCTCTGGCAAGAAGTTCTAGCAAAATACTGAATAACAGTGGTGAGAGTAGGCATCCTTGTCTTGTTCCTGATCTTAGAGGGAAAGCTTTCACTCTTTCACCATTGAATAGAATGTTAGCTGTTGGCTTTTCATAGCTTCCCTTTATCGTGCTGTGGGAGTTTCCTTCTATTCCTGCTTTTCTAAGTGTTTTTATCAAGAAGGGGTTGCTGGGTTATGTGAAATGTCTTTTCTGCATCAATTGAGATGATCATGTGGTAATTTTTTTCCTTCATTCTGTTAATGTTTTGTATTACATTAGTTGATTTTTCTATTTTGGTTATTGAGTCAGTCACTTTACTTGTAATTGGTTTGTTGAGATCATCTCAAGTCAATTTAGGTAGTTTTTGTGTTTTTAAGAATTGTTTTTTACTTAAAGTCTCTTTTATTCTATATTAGTGTGGCCACCCCCACTCTTTTTTGGTTTATACTTGCATGGTATATTTTCTTCAATCCTTTCACTCTCAACCTACTTGTATGTTTGACTTTAAGATTAGTATCTTGCAGATAGTATATAGTTGAGTCATGCTTTTTTTATCCATTCTGCCAACCCATGCCTTTTGATTGGAGAGTTTAATCTATTTACATTTTTAATTAATATTGTTTTATTTTTAAAGAAGCTTTAGATTACATAAATATTATATTAAAAAATATAAGGGTTTCCCATATGCCCCACTCCCTTCCCCTCCCACACTTTCCCAAATTAACATCCTTCATTAGTGTGGTACATTTGTTACAATTGATAAACCCATATTGAAGCATTGCTACTAACCATGGACTACAGTTTACATTATAGTTTACACTCTGTTCTGCTCAATTTTGTAGGTTATGACAAAATATACAATGGCTTACACCTATTCTTCCCTCTCCTATCCCTCAGAACCTCTGGTGGCCACTGCCTTTACATCAATGATAAGGGTTCTTCCATTGCTAGAATAATAATAAGTCTATAGTAGAATAATAATAAGTCTACTTTACTTTAGTCCATTGTTCTTTCCCCAGTCTTGAGGATTTGGGGATAATGATGCCCACTCTGCTTCTAATTGAGAGGGAACTTAGATCCCATGGAGCAGATGGATGGAGCTATCATGCTTGCAGTTGCAGAGACTCTCTGTTTCTTGGGATGGGCCTTGTCCATCATCATCTCTTTGTTAGTTGTCCTGGTTGAGTCCAATGGACTAGAGAGTAGGTGTTGCAATTCTGCTGAAATTCAGGGTTCAACTGGCACATGAGCAGACCAAAGATTTAAGTCTTTGGTACATATATTTGTCAAGTATAGTGCTAATTACAGGTTCAAATAAAAGGGGCAGAAGAGCCATGCGTAAAGAACCTATAAATGAGTCTAAGTCTGTTACACTGGGGAGCATAAATTCCAAAGTAAGGCCCACTGACAGGGTGCTGAATTCCTGAATTATCTGCCCTGCTTATAGTTTCTGGATATCTCTAGATCCCTCAGGAGTTCCACTATTTGAGGCACTGTTTACTGTGGTAGTCAATGAAAACCTGCTGTGACTTCCATAAGCGTAACCTCTGGAATGACTTCCTGACTCACTTTGAAATCTCTTAGCCATAAAAACTCATTTGTCTTTACCATTTCCCCCTTTTGTGTTACTGTACATACAAGACAACAGATCTTACAGTGATGAAAGACACAATGTCTAAAAAAAAAATTTTATTATTTCAAATTCTTTTAAAATTTTTTGTATTTTATTGATTATTTTTAAACTATTATTTCATTTTCATATTAATTTTATTTGATTACAGCAGTAGCAGGCGAGGATCATTGATATGGAGTGTCAGTGATATGGGGGTGCATGGGAAGGGGTTTACCTGGGGCATGCCTCTAAAACATATGAATATGTTCAGGTGTTCATGGGTCATTGTCTCGGTGGGTGGAGATCCACACAATAACTAAAAGAATATTGAATTCTCATCCTGGGTAGTTCTGCTATGTTCTCTAATAGGACAGCAAGAATTCCCCGAGTGCAAAGATAATATCTAGTGAAGGAAGACATTATGCCAGGCCCTTGATATTGATGATTATACTTATGAACCTTTGCTTGTGAAATTGAAACTTAGCCTAGTATTATGTACTGCCTAAGAATTACCTCCTGAAAGCCTCCTCTTACTCAAATGTGGGCTCTCTCTAAACCAAACTCAGCATATAAATGCACTCCCTTCCCCTCGGCATGGGACATGACTTCTAGGCATGAGCCTCCCTGGCACCAAGGGTTTATTACCAAACACCATCTATTTACATTTAAAGTCACTACTGATAATGCAGGACTTTCTTCTGCAATTTTGCTATTTAGCCTTTCTTTGTCTTATACCCTTTTTGTCCCTCAATTATTCCATTATTATCAACTTTTATAGTTATTTAATTTTTTGTATTGTATCATTTTGAGTTCCTTCTCATTTCCTTCTGCATATATTTTTCATCTATTCCTTTTGGTTACTATGGCATAAATATATAACAATCACACTTCACTTGATACCAAGTTAACATCAGTAGCATACAGATAAATTTATCCTATACCTGTCTGTCCCCCCACTTTTTTTATAGTCATTTCCACTTATACCTTTGTACATTATATGTCCAAAACTATAGATTTTTCATTACTTTTATGCATTTGTATTTTAGCACCTGTAGGAAATAAGAAGTTGAGTTAGATACCAAACAATACATGTATTAGTCAGCCAAAGGGGTACTGATGCAAAATACCAGAAATTGGTTGGTCTTTGTATTAGTTAGCCAAAGGGGTGCTAATGTAAAATACCAAAAATGGGTTGGTCTTTATAAAGGGTATTTATTTGGGGTAGAAGTCCACAGATACCAGGCCATAAAGCGTTAAGTTTCTTCTCTCACCACAGCCCATTGCCACGTGTTAGAGCAAGACAGCTGCTGGCGTTTGCCAGGGTTCAAGCTTCTGGGGTTCCTCTTTTCCCAGGGCTGCGTTTCTTTCCGGGCTTAGCTCCTGTTTCCTCCACAAGGTCAGCTGTAGACGATTAGGCGAACGGCTTGCTTCTCTTCCCCTGGGGCCTTCTTTCCAACATCAAAACTGCTTCTCAAAAGACTGCTTCAACTTTCCTTTGCCTTGCCTTTTATATTTAATTCCCCACCCACCAAGGGGTGGGGCTCAACGCCCTAATCCTAACCTAATCATGCCCAGATTAACAGATCAGTTTACAAGCATGATTCAATTATATTTTTGGAATTCATAATTACATCAAACTGACACAGTCTTTATAAAGGGTATTTATTTGGGGTAGAAGTCCACAGTTACCAGGCCATAAAGCGTAAGTTTCTTCCCTCATCAAAGTCCATTGCTACGTGTTAGGGCAAGACAGTTGCCGACATTTGCCAGGGTTCAGGCTTCTTGGGTTCCTCTCTTCCTGGGGCTGCGTTTCTCTCTGGGCTTAGCTCCTCTGTTTCCACCACAAGGTCAGCTGTAGAGTATGAGGCTCTCTAGGCTATGCTTCTCTCCACAAGGCCAGCTGTGAACTCTCAGACGAATGACTCGTCTCTATCCCGGGGCCTTCTCTCCTTCCTCACTAGAACTCCAACATCAAAACTGCTTCAACTCTGTTCTTTGCCATGCCTTTTATATTTGATTCCTGCCCCACCAAGGGGTGGGGCTCAACACCCTACTGACGTGGCCCAGTTAACGCCCTAATCATAACTTAATCATGCCCAGATTAGCAGACCAGTTTACAAGCATGATCAAATATCTGTTTTTGGAATTCATGATTACATCAAGCTGCCAAACTGCTACAATACACTACAATAATACTGATATGTATAATTACCCAAATGGTTACCTATACTGCAGGTCTTTATTTCTTTTTGCTGCTTTGAACCACTATCTAGTGTAGGGGTTCTTAACCTTTTTTGTTCCACGGACCCCTTTGCCAGTCATGTGAAATGAATACTACTGTAATTTATTTATTGCATACATTCATAAGTGGAGGACATGCTAGATTTCAGTTAGAAGTCAGAGAAAATAAAGATAATAAGTTGAATTTTTTCAATTCATGCTCATGGACCCCCTGAAACAACATTAGTATAGTTTTTTTTTTTTCCCTTTCATCCTATATCATCTTAGTATCTTAGTACTACAACATAACCCCATATAAAATTGCTTTTTATTAATCATTTCTGACAGCTATGCTCTATAATCATCTACAACTAGTGTTAATGGAGATGTCTTTTAGGCTATTGGACCTTCTTTAAGCAGTAATTTTTTGTTAGTAAATAAAGAGAATGCAGTGTAATATGAAAGTCCATATAAGGGATCAAATATAAGGCAATTTCTTTGCTTAAGAATAATTTTGAGTTTTGTTTTGTTTTGTTTTTAAATAAATGTGCCTTATGGAAATTAAGTTTGGGTACATAGTTTTGATTGGACTTAATCTCATCTTTTTGTGCAAATTCAAATAATGCATAATTCTAAATTAAAATAAACATTAGGGATTTTGTAGAATTCTTTGGAATTTATAGCCTAGAAATACAGACTAGTCTTATTTGTCTTCAAATTAAAGTGAAAACAAAGTTCAATAGGTAACTACCTTGATTCCAGGCATCAGTCAGTTGATAAACTAGATATTTCCATAATTTTAGGGAAAGAGATAAGAAGAGGGGGAAAGTAGAAAGAAGGCAGCATGGGTGTTATGAGTGACTTCCTTCAAAAGTTTACCGAATAGGTAATTCTTATTATATTCCTCTTTATTTAAACTGTATCTTAACACCGATAGGATGAAGAATACATCCCAATTCTTTCTAAAAGGTAGCAAAACTTAATACCCAAGTGGAATAAAGATAACAACAAAGACACTATAAACTTAATCGTATATGAAGATAGATGTAGAAATATTAAATTAATAGACAAATCTGATATTGCAAAAAATTTTTAATATATATCTTTCCCCAAAAGGGTTTATTTTAATTATTCAGGGCAGTAAATTTTAGACATCTATTAATTACATTCAGATCATTATTGGATTAATAAGAAAAAATTATATAGTCATCTTGATATATGCCAAAAAGTTATATAAAATTCAATATCTTTCCTGGTAAAAGCACATAACAAACTAGAATTAAAGAAATCTCTTAAGCATGATAAAAACCATTCATCACCAAAACCAACAAATATAATAAAGCTGAACTACTGGATGACTTCTTATTAAAATTGGTAAAAAGATAAAAATGGTCACTGTCACCAATGACTATTAATATAAGTTGAAATTTTAAAGTCTATTATACAAAATAGATTCGTGGATCAGAGAAGGAATTAACATACTTAAATATATATCTGAAGAAATTACCTCATATCTGAATAATTATATAGAGAGACAAAGTGATGGAAAATATGAGAGAGACAAAATATGGAGGATGAAATAAGATCCAAAGTACATTACAGCAGAGCCTCAAAAGGAAAGGACAGAGAGTATGGAGGAGAAGTAATGTTTAAAGAGATAATGGCTGTGAAATTTATAGAACTGATGAAACACATGAATCCATAGATCCTGGAGGTATAGTGTATCTCAAGAAGGACAAATAAAAGAAATTCATACCTGAACACATAGAAATAAACTTCAGAACCAAAAGAGAAGGTAGCCAGAAAGAAAGGACAGATCACTTACATAAGAATGACTGCAGGCTTTTTAATAGCATTGGAATAAAAAGATGGTAGAATAATATCTTCAAAGCACTAAGAGAAAATAGCTAGAATTGTTTACCAAGCAAAAAGCTCTCAAGAATAGGGATGAAATAACTCATATATAGATAAACTATAACAGAGCATAATTCCACGAAGAAACTTCTACTATAGGAACTTTTAGATACTGTACTTCAAGAAGGAAAATTATTCCATAAGAATGGTCTGAGATGCTAGAAGGAATGATGAACATAAAGGTGGTAAATATATATATAAATCCAAACAACTATTGGCTATTTAAAATAATAATAATAATGTATAATTTAGGGAAATTTAAAAAGAATGGACAAAACCAAAATGCTAGATAAGGATAGCATTTTATTTGGTAAGGGATGATCAGGAGAGAGGTTAATATATGCTTTAACTTTAGATTTTCTTAAGATAGGTTTACATGGCAAAGTGTCAAGGAAAAAGACTAGTAAGAAAGTGTATAAATTCCAGTCAGTAAAAATAAAAACTTGAATAAAAAGAGAACAAAACTCTTGCAAGAAAGGAGGAACAGGAATCATAAAGTAAAGCAAACTGTAATAAGAAAGAAAAGTGGGTAAATAATTGCAAGTACATTAAAAAACACTATAAATGTAAATGGCTAAAATCACCAGTTGAAAGGCAGAAATGAGCAGATTACTTTTAAAAATAATTATTCAGGCAGGGGTTCAGGAAACTACAGCCTGCAAGCCAAATCCAACCCATCACTGGTTTTTGTGAATAAAGTTTTATTGGAACACAGCCACACTAATTTGATTGCATTTTGACTGTGTCAGCTTTCATGTTACAAAGGCAGTTTGAGTGGTTGTGACAGAGACCATATCACCTGCAAAACCCTTTGCTAACCCGTTACCGAAATCTTGAGAATACAAAATTGTCAGAGGTAAAAGAATAGAAAAAAAGAATACCAGGCAAATACTAATCAGAAGGGAAAACAAATTGACTTTAAGACAAAACTTAATACTAGTGAGAGAGGGGTTCACTACATAACAATAAAAGTTTCAATTCACCAGGTAAATATAACAGTTTTGAACCTTTTGTAGGCCTAATAGAAAAGTTGATACATCCTCTGCCATAGAGTATAAAGTGGGCAGCATACAGCTATGTACTCTCTGAGTACCATGCGGTTAAATTAAAATTACATAACAAAAAATAAATTAAAAATTCTTCATACATTTTAAAAGTTTAAAACACATTTCATAAATAACTCATGGTTGAAAGAAGAAATCATAATGTAAACAGTACTTAAAAATTAACAAGAATGAAAAAACTATCAAACTTGTGGCATGCAACAAAAAATAGTATTTAAGAGGAAATTTATAGCCTTTGAAGATAGGATATAAAAAGTTTTAAGGATCTTGAAGTCTAGCTTAATAAGTTAGAAAAAGAACAGCAGAGTAAACTCAAAGAACATATAAGAAAAGATAAAATAAAAATAAAATTAGAAGTTAATAAAATAGAACATACAAACGAAAGCTTCAAAAATGGCAAAACACCTAGTTAAATAGAAACCTTTAGCAAAATTAATCAAAAAAGGTGGAAAAAAACCAACAAAATAAAATGGCCCATAATAGTAGATACAGCAGAGATTTTTAAAATAATAAAACAATACCTTGAACAAGTTTATGCCAACATTTTAAAATTGTTCCACAAAGAAAACAAACCCCTGGCCCACATAATTTTGCATGTGGAATATACCCAGTTTTCAAGGGTATTATTCCAATCTTATACAAGGTCCTTCAGAAAATAGAATGAGAAGGAAAACTCCATAACTCACTCTATGAGGCCAATAAAATCTTGATACCAAAACCAGACAAATACTGGTAAGTAAGGAAAATTTTAAGCCAGTCTTACTCAGGAACAGAGATGCAAACATCCTAAACAAAATATCAGATTAAAGTCAGCGATGTTTAAAGATTAATTATCAAAGTGGGTTTATCTCACCCATACAACAATATTTAAAACCTTCTATCATTTACCACATTAACATATTTGGATCAAAGATATCATAAAATCATGTCTATAAATACAGAAGAGGAATTTATATAATTCAACAGCTATTCTCTCTGTGTCTGTCTCTTTTACACACACACATAACTTTTTAGTCATTTAGGAATAGAAGGAACCTCCTTAAACTTTAAAGTACATCCACACACAAAAATTCTAAGCAAAGCATTGGAAGAATTTCCTTTAACGTATGTATTAAAATCATAAGACCCATTATCACAGTTTCTATTAATTTTCCTGGTTCTATCTCAGGCAGTAAGAAAAGTTAAAGAAATGAAAGGCTTTAAGATTTAGAAGAAAGAATAAAAACTGTTTCTATTTGCAGACTGTCTCTGAAGACAGAGAATGTAAAGAATTTAATTTTAGAATTAGTAACAATTTAACAAGGTTGCTGGTATAAAAATGGTACATAAAAATCAGCTTTATTTCCTTACCATCAACAACAAACCTAAGTTTTACAATAGTGACAAAAACCATAAAGTACCTGAGAATAAATCTTTTAAAAGTGAGAATTTTTGAAGAAATTTATAAAACTTATTTAGAACATTAAAACCTGAATTTAAAACGTTAAATCCTGAATAAATGGAGAGAGAGTCCATGTTTGTCCATAAGACGACTCAGTATCTTAAAGATGTCAGTTCTCCCCAAACTGATCTATAGATTCAGTGTAGTCCCATCCCAGACTAACACTGTTTTTCATGGAAATTAACAACTCAATATATGGAAACTCAAAGGGTTATTCCTGAAGTTGGGAGATATTTGCTTAGCAGAAATCAACACTTAAATATGAAGTTACAGATTAAAACAATTGTGTAAAGCCAGAGATTAAGAGAGACAGATATGACCAATGCAACAGATTAGGAGACCAATGACGCATCCACCTACACATAGAATTTTGACATTTGACATAAGTGGCATGGCAGTTCAATGGAGAAGGGTCTTTTCAGTAAATGTACCAATGCATTTGGTTATCTATATTAAAAAAGAAGGAAATTAAATCTCTATCTTCTACCATACACAAAAATCAATGACAGATGGAAAAATGCTTCAATGTGATAGGCAAAATTTAAAAAGAAAATATAGGAGAATATTGTGACCTTGGGGTAGGGAAGAATTTTTTTTAAGCTAAATATGCTTACCATGAAATAACAGATTGATAAATTTGATTATCATAAAATTAAGAACTTCCATTCATCAAAAGACACATAGAATAGAAAAAGTGAAAAGACAAGCCACAAAGTGGGAGATGGTATTGTGACACATGTAACTGATGATGGAATCATGTCCAGACCGTAGAATAAGAGAAGAAATCCAAATGTGTTGAAGACATCACTAAGGAGAAGACAAGTGTAACTAATACACATATGAAAAGATGCTCAAACTCATTAGTAATCAAGCAACTGCAAAGTAAGAGTATAATGAGAAAAACATTTTATACCCACTAGAGAGCAAATTTTGGGTATGATGTGTTAATAATAATAAATTCTGATCTACTCACACAACAGAATTTTTATTCAACAGAGAAAATGAAATAAAATGGATAAATTTTAGAAAAATATTGAATGATAAAAGTAAGTCTTAGAAGATAACATCCAGTATGATACTACTTTTATAAAACTCAGAAGCAGACAAAACTAAACATCATACTGTTTTGGCATAGATACATATTTGATAAAATAATTTTTTATAAAAAGAGGAAATGGGTAAAATAAAGGATAGTTATATGGAAGAGCAGTGGAAAAGATGAGGAAAGGAGTAATAAGGGTTCATTTATCATTATGCTTTAAAGTTTACATATATGTTACATATATTCCTGTTTATGTATCAAATATATATTTAAAAGATAAAAAACACTAAAGAAAGCAGTATAAAAAGTAAAATCCTGTTTATGTTAAAGTGTATGTCTTTACATACACGTTAAAAACTTCTGCAAGAATAATGGTTATCTCTGGGCTAGTCAAGAGTAAACTTTGCTCTACATCTTGTTTCCATATTTTACAATGGTCATGTATTATTAGGAAAAAAGGTAATGTTAAAAAAAAAACTCTATAATTATTCAAAAACATTTCCTCAGCTCTCCTAGCATCATGACATCTGAAGAAGAGCTGCATAGACCAAAAAAAAAACTGTGATTTTGAGGCAATTTTCAGGTTATGTTAAAATACAGAAGTTATATTGAAATTATTTTGTACAGGTTTTCTTTTTGTGATTTACATGTGTGAAGTGTTTGTTTTGAGTTTCACAATATAATAAAGAAATTTGTTCTAAAATTCTGGATGGAGAGTACTTACACCATTATTCAAAGGTCAAAACACAGTAATACCCAATCCTAGGAGACCATTTATCTATTACATTTGTGATTTATATGAAAGATTATAGAAAACCTTTCCTCTTAAGTTAAGATAGTATTTGATTCAACTACAGAGAAGAATTGATAGTTCATAAGTATCTTAGATACTTCAAATTAATCGTTTGACTTTATTTCCTAATATTTAAATAAAACAATCATAATATTTCAAAACTGAATTAAATATATCTTAAATATTCTATTCTTTTCTCTTCCTAATATGTTCAATACTTTCCTTTTTTCTACTACTACCTGCCTCCTTACTTTGATGTTTTGTGGAACAATTTTTAAATAATCTTCCTTCACATAATAAAAATAGTACATTTACTTATAATTTTTCTGTTCCATTTAATTGAAAAACTGAAAAATCTTGAGCAATCCGTAAAATGACCTTAATATGCCAGAATAGACAACTCATTCATTTTTTAGCTTGATGTCATACTTTTCCATAATTTAAGCAAAAGCAGTGCCCTTTATCTTTATAGGTTTATGCCAAGGCTATTAGAACATTAGACTCAAAACATTATATTTCCTCTTATTGCTCTAAGCATATAAGAAACTCATGTTAATTTTCAATTATGATAATAAGCCATATCATCTTTTGTCTCTTTACGGATTTTAACAGTCTGGTGTTTTAGATTTCTATTAATTACTATTTATTTAGCTTCCTAACTTATATCTCTCAAACAAGGACACAAGAACAGCTTAGATTTTATTTACATATTTATAAATAACTTTAAAAAATAGATCTACATCTGCCCTAACTTATGTAGACCAGACTTGTTTTGAAATCCTGGAAATGAATACGATGTCATAATTTGATTCCAAGTTTAAACAACTACTATTTCTCTTGGATGTTGTTTTTTGTTTGTTTGTTTGTTTGTTTTGTCATTGCTGCTAACGTCAAAGTCAGATCAGGAATATTAATAAAATTGTTCCTTACATAGACCATCATTTTGTAATATCAGAAGCTTCAAAAATATATAGAATTTGCAGAAGCTGTGGGATCTGAAAATTATTCTGAGAAAATTACAAAAGATATGATGCCTTCTGGGCAACCTGCATTAATAAAACAAAGAAAAAGCTCCCCTGGGAGTCCAGGGCATGACAGAATCTAGTATTGCCAGCCTCCACAACCCCACCTATTTTCCTTTTTTTCTATCCTTTCCCAAGAAGCAAAGCTGATTAGGTATAGAAGCCTGCTCTTCCTATTATAGTGCTTAGGCAAAATGTCAGTTTCCATCTTGCCACTTACTGTTCCTGCTGTGGGTGCCCTCTTCTCTGGATACTTAATTTTTATTATGTGAAAAGATTAAAGTTAGGACCAGAATTAACATCTGTTCATATTATCTTTCAGGTTGGTTTTATAAACTTAATTTTTTATATATATACTTTTGTTGGTTAATTCTTGAATTTTGGCTCTTGCAAATCCTGAGCCACTAAAAGGGCTACAATTTCTAGATCGTATCATTGGGTTAAAATGAACATCAAGGGAGCACTGAAGGAAGAAATGTTATAAATTAGCAGTCTCTGGAATGTGAGCGTGTGAACGTGTGTTAGTGGAAATGGTTATTTCCATCTGTGACAAGATAATAGGATTTGTTTAGTACCAGAAGATATAACCAACTTCTTCCACTTCTATCAATTGCCCTAATAAAGTCACCATTCAGTTGCCTATAGCCATAACTGGAATATGCAATTATCCTACTTTTTAGAAGAATAATTTTTTTTCTTCAGGGATGGACTTTGTTTTGACAACTTCTTAGTATAAACCAGACTGCTAGATAGATCTTATTTGGATCGTGAGCAACCTGATTCTCATCATCATGGTTTGGATGTTTTTATACAGTCTGAGATCTTTAGAACTTAAATTATAGATTCTGATTCTTATGTATCAGTCACAAGTGCCATACAAAAAAAAGAAATATATACATACATATAAATTATTCCTTGGAAGAATCTCATGAGTATAGAAAAAAAATATTTCTCTAAACTTTGAAATTGGAGTATGGGTACTGTAAAAAAAAAAAGTTATTAGCAAATGAAAGAACTCTTATTTACCTTTTTAAAAAGAATATTTTTCAAATTTTATGTTCTTTTCTGCATTCTTATGGTTTTATCTTCTCAGTGGCAGAGGACAGCTGAACTTCTTTTTAAAACAGTTTTTTAACATGAGGCCTCTAATTTCTAATCACTAATTAAGAGATTTTTCTCCCAAAGTAATAAAGGTAAAAGATTTTTCTTCATAAAAAATCTAGTTTATGCCTGTTTCATTTAATAAATAATGTTATCTTCTTCCTTCTATATTTCTTCCTGATTATAACTCTTTGATTTTTAAAATCTATTCTTATATATGAAGGGACTCTTACAAAGTTTATTTTCCTACTATAAAGTATAATAATAGTTAATTTTAAATTATTATTATAAAATCTCCTCTCTCCAACCCATTTTTAACCTTGAGCAGCAGAGCATTGACTTGAGCTAAGTGGAACGCTGTAACTTTTCTTTTCTCCTGTTTAACATGTTTTGATACATGGATGTGTTATGATTGGTTGAAAAGTGTTTTGCAACTAATATAAAAGTAACAAAATCTGCAAATGAATGTTTTTAATTAATTCCAGTAAGCTAAAGCTTCCATTATAATAACAGAACTCCTCCATTATGCTCTGTTTCTTGAAGGAGAGGGGAAAGAAGTAGATTTATAGATGGTGCTCTTAGTACAAACCTGGGAATTTGTCATATATGTAAACTTTGTTCATTATATATAGCCCCAAGGAAAAAATATGTTCAGGATAGCTTTCCTGTACCATGAGATACTTATACAGGTAGCCTCTGAATTGTTAAAATGTAAAAATAAAATAAATGTGTTTGCCCTTTAATCGGTAGAGTCAGGAAAATTTAATTGACTGGCATTAAACTGCCTATTTTTACCTAACTTATCTCCTCACTAGATCTATATTCTTCTCTGAGGATCCTCACATTTATTTAAATCTACTTTGCAAAGTTGAAGAATAAAAGGATCTTGAAAATTAGACTAAGTGGTACAAATTATCATTAATATGCCTCATTCTTTCCGTCTGCAGTGTGGTCCTGAGACCGGCATAACCTGGAAACTTGTTAGAAATGAAATTTTTGAGTCCCCACCAAGAGCTTCTGAATTAGAATTTCTGGAACACCCAGCAATCTGTTTTAACAAGGCCTCTAGGAGATTCTGATGCACACTAAAGTTTGAGAGCCACTACTCTAACCACATCCCACTTTGATACCTTAACAAAGTCAACATTACCCAGATTCTGAACATTGTGTCAGAGTCTTTGTTATTTAATCTTATTTCATCTGTAGAGGGCACTGCAGTAATTATTAGATGAAAATTTTGTTAAATCTACCTACTCAGGTAACAGGAATGTAAATACTAATGCACAAATTATTCTGCTCTGTTAAAGTATGTCTATGAAAATAAGGGAAAGCTCCCTGCTAAGTGATTATTTTAGAGTCACCATGCATAAGAGGAATTTTTGAACATGTTGATTTACTTTTTATATGTCCTATACATATTTAAACACCATTGCCTTTAGCAATAATATTTTTAGGTCCTTTTTTCTATGAAATGAAACAATGGACCTTAATTTCATTGACAAGTTCCCTTGGCTGCAGAATCATTGTTTATGACATTCTTTTTGCAACTTGAGCAGTCTTTGAAGAGTCTTTCTGACTTTAATTTTATCTTCAGAGTGTCAAGGGTAAAAGAAAAAGTTTACAATATGCAATTTTCCATAGGAAGTTATAAATTTCATACTTAAGAAAGTATTTAGAAGCTAAAGATAAATTATTTTACTCAAAGAAAATTATCTGAAGTAGGAATATAGGTTTCTAATATCTCTCAAGGAAAAAGAGGATTTGATAACCAAACTAATAATGTATAAGAAAATGATAAAAAGAACTTTATGCTATTTAAGAAAAAATGGTTTCAAGCTTTTAATGGCATCCTTTTGGCCCATGATAACAGTCTATTGATAGTGAATGCTTATTATCTACTCATTTGGGCACGGTAAACCTTTGTTTATCTTTGTACTAGTATATATGATTGAAAGTGATCAAGCTACATTTCTTAAATGCATTCTTTTGTTTGGATTTTCCAAAAACTTAGAGAGCTATCATTCCCTTGTTTTATCCTAAATTAAGCTTTATTCTTTTGCACTTTGCCTTCTGATGGTGATTCCCCATTTATAGCTTATATATCTTTGACTGAGCTCTTGCCCACTTGTCCATTTTCTAAGCCCCACTCATTTTGGGTGCTTGTTCCCTAATTTAATCCCACTCTTCCAGTATTCTGCTTCCTGCTCCCCACTTCCCAATGTTCTTACATTTGGATTCTTGCTCTTCATTCTCTTTCCTTTTTGTCTTTGGTCCTCAACTACTATATCTAGGTTTGCTTTCTTGATATTTGTATTATTCCTGTATATTTGTATGGTCAAAAACTGCAAGGATGTAAGGAGAATCAGAAAGTAGAGTCATAGAGAAAACTGATATGTACTGAATACTATGACAGATAATATACTTATATCATTTAGTTCTCACAGTCCTCTTATTAGATATAGGTGTGTTTTATTATTATCTCCATTTTATTCATAAGTAAACTAAAGCCCAGAGAGGTTAAATATGTTGTTCTAAATCACGAAGCTACTAAGTGTTAAAGCTTAGATTGAGTCATTCTTTTATTCAACACATATTTCTAAGCCCAATACTACATTCTTTGTTCTGGCTGCTGTGCTACATGTTGCAATAGTCCTCTCCTCTAACTTCATGAACATTATCTGTAAAGTGGCATTGTCTGACTTCAGACATGGTAATCTTACTGCTACACCAAACAGCTTAAGAGGAAGATAAAATAATTCAGAAAAGAAGTGTTCTAACATTTTATGGAAATGAAATATTTGATATAGATGGGAGAATGACTGTATATGTGTGTTATTTAGGAATACCCTGTTGAAAAGATTGCTTTATGTCTAGTCCTTTAGAAAGTTTGACTCTCCCCCACAACTCACCACTGTAAATAAGGAGTATTTTAATGATTCAAAATTTTTGAATCAAACAATATGTTACACAATATATTTGGTTCATAGTAACACATTCATATAGTATTTGTCCTTTTGTACAACATTCACTTAAACCAAAGCCTACTCCAGAGTAAGGCCCTAACTCTCTTCAATTCTATGAAGGAGAAGAAAAGTTTGAAGTTAGCCGAGTTTGGTTCATGAGGTTTAAGGAAAGAAGTGCAAGATAAAGCAGCAAGCACCTCTTAAAATATATGTATATATAAATATATAAACAACATTTTTGTAAGCAAATACACATATATGCATATATATTTATATATCATTTTGCAAATGTTTGTATGTATTGTGAGAATTTTGATTTTTACCCATAATAAAAAAAAAAAAAAAAAGATAAAGCAGCAAGTGCTGATGTAGAAGCTGCAGCAAGTTATCTAGAAGATCTAGCTAAGATCATTGATGAAGGTGGCTACAACAAACAACAGATTTTCAATGTAGATGAAATAGCCTTCTATTGGGAAAAGATGCCATCCAGGACTTTCATAGCTAGAGAGAAGTCAATGCGTGGCTTCCAAGCTTCAAAGGACAGGCTGACTCTCTTGTTAGGGGCTAATACAGCTGGTAACTTGAAGTTGAAGCCAATGTTCATTTACCATTCCAAAAATCCTAGAGAATTTTGCTACATCATCTCAAATCTACCCTGCATTTGCCCTATAAATGGAAGAGCAAAGCCTAGGTGACAGCACATCTATTTACAGCATGGTTTACTGACTATTTTAAGTCCACTGTTGAGACCTACTGCTCAGAAAAAAAGATTCCTTTCAAAATGTTACTGCTCATTGATAACGTCTCTGGTCATCCAAGAGCTTGACAGAGATATTCATCGAGATTCATGCTGTTTTTATGCCTGCTAACACAACATCCATTCTGCAGCCCATGGATCAAGGAGTCATTTTGACTTTGAAGTCTTATATTGAATAAATACATTTCATTAAGCTATAGCTGCCATACAATGATTTCTCTGATGGATCTGGACAAAGTAGATTGAAAACCTTCTGGAAAGGATTCACCACTCTAGATGCCATTAAGAGCATTCAGGGTGCATGGGAGGAGGTCAAAGCATCACCATTAACAGGAGTTTGGAAGAAGTTGATTCCAACCCTCATGGATGACTTTGTGGGGTTCAAGACTTCAGTGGAGGAAGTAACTGCAGGTGTGGTAGGAATAGCAAGAGAACTAGAATTAGAAGGTGGAACCTGAAGATGTGACTGAATTGCTTCAATCTCATAGTAAAACTTTAACAGATGAGGAGTTGCTTCTTATGGATGAGCAGAGAAAGTAGTTTCTTGAGATGGTATCTACTCCTGGTGAAGATGCTGTGAACATTGTTGAAATGACAACAAAGGATTTAGAATATTACTTCAACTTAGTTGATAAAGCAGTGGGAGGTTTTGAGAACACTATTCCCATTTTGAAAGAAGTTATACTGTTGGTAAAATGCTATCAAACAGCATCGCATACTACAGAGAAATCTTTCATGAAAAGGAAGAGTCAACCACTGTCATAAACTTCATTGTTGTCTTATTTTAAGAAATTGCCACAGGCACAACATGTTCAACAACAACCACTCTGGTCAGTCAGCAGCCATCAACACCAAGGCAAGACCCTCCACCAGCAAAAAGATTTCAACTCTCTGAGGGCTCAGGTGATGGTTAGCATTTTTTGGCAACAAAGTATGTTTTAATTAAGGTATGTATATTGTTGTGTTAGACAAAATGCTACAGCACACTTTATAGAGTGTAATTTAGCATAAATATAACTTTTATATGCGTTGGGAAAGCAAAAAATTTGCGTGACTCACTTTATTGTGATACTTGCTTTATTATGATTTTTGCTTTATTGCAATATTTTCTCTATTGCTATATTCACCTTATTGCTGTGGTCTGGAATCGATCCTGCAATATCTCTGAGATATGCATCTACTAGATTTTATTTATCATTTCCCTCCTTTTGAGATAAAAGTTTAAGGTATCAGTATCCTCTCATTTACTGTTGCTGGCTCTAGATGGCTTTTGTAGGTGATTAACTCTAGGTTACAGATGTCCAGAGGTTCAGTTTTATTCTCTTCATTTTTCTGTCATTCTAGTAAGACAGATACCATTTAAAAAGATGACTGGGTTCATCCATCTCAAACTTTTGAGAGGATATAGTGCACCAGGGAGACTGTTTTGTGTGTGTGTGTATGTGTATTGTAGTTCCATGATTGTTTTAAAATTTTTATTCTATTATCATATATACAGAATAAATTTCTCCCTTTTTTCCACATTCACATGTATATCTCAGTACTGTTAATTGCATTCCCAATGTTGTGCTCTCATCATCACCATCCATTACCAAATTTTTCTATCATTCCGGATAAGGACCTAGTACATTATAAGCCTTAATTTCCCATTCCCTATCCCCATGCCATTCCCTAGTAATTTATATTCTAGATTCTGAATCTACAAGTTAGCTTATTCTAATTGTTCCAAATCACTAAGATCCTACAGTCTTTTTCCTTTTCTGTCTAGCTTATTTCACTCAACGTGATGTCAAGGTTTATCTATGTTGTCACATGTTTCAGGACTTCATACCTTTTTATGGCTGAACAATATTCCATGGTGTATATATATACCACATTTTATTCATTCATTGGTCGATAGACACATCTTTTGGCAATTGTGAATAATATCACTGTGAACATCAGTGTGCAAAATTTTTTCAAGTCCCTGCTTTCAATACTTTTGGGTATATAGCCAGAACTGAGATTTCCAGGTCATATGGTATACTTAAGTATAACATATACTTAAGTATAAGTTCTATACTTAGCATCCTGAGGAAGCGCCAAACTGTCTTGCATAACAGCTACACCATTTTACACTGCTACCAGCAATGAATAAGTGTTCCTGTTTCTTCACATCTTCTCCAACACTTGTTATTTTTTATTTTTTAATAGCAGCCATTCTATTGTGTATGAAATGGTAACTCATTGTGGTTTTGGTTTTGATTTGTATTTCCCTAATGGCTAATGCTTTTGAGCATTTTTTCATGTCCTTTCTGGCCATTTATATATCTTCTTTTTTTTTTTTTTCACCGGGAGGTCCCAGGGATCGAACCCGGGTCCCTCCATATGGGAGACGGACGCTCAACCATTTGAGCCACATCCGTCCCTATATATCTTCTTTTGAGAGAAGTCTGTCCAAGTCTATTACCCATTTTTAATGGCATTGTTTATCTTTTTGTTGTTAAGTTGAAGGATTTCTTTATGTATACTGGATATTAATCCTTTGTCAGACATGTGAATTCCAAATATTTTCTCCCATTCTGTAGGTTGTCATTTTACTTTCATGATAAAGTCCTTTGTGGAACAAAAGTTTTTCATTTTGATGAGGTCCTATTTATATATTTTTTTCTTTTGTTGCTTGTGCTTTGGGTATAAAGTCTAAGAAACTATTGACTAAGGCAAGGTCCTGAAGATATTTCCCTACATTTTCTTCTGAATTTGATAGTTCTACCTCTTATATTTAGGTCTTTGATCAAGTTTGAGTTTATTTTTGTATATAATGTGAGGTAGGGGTCCTCCTTTTTTTTTTTTTTTTTTTTTTTTTTGCAAATGGAAATCCAGTTTTTCAAGGACCATTTGTTAAAGAGAATGGTCTTTACCAGCCTTTCAAAAATCAATTGGCCATACAAATGCAGGTTGGTTTCTTAGCTCTAATTTCAATTCTATTGGTCTATGTGTCTGTCCCTGTGCCAGTAACTTCCTGTTTTGACTACTGTGGTTTTAAAATAAGTTTTAAAATCAGGAAATGTCAGACATCCATCTTCATTCTTCTGTTTCAAGATGGCTTTAGCTATTCAGGACCCCTTGCCCTTCCAAAAATTTTGTGATTGATGTATCAATTTCTGGAAAGAAAGTTGTTAGACTTTTGATCGGGGTTGCATTAAATCTATAAATTATTTTGGGTGGGATTGACATCTTAATGCTATTTAGTCTTCCAATCCATGAACAAGAATGTCCTTCCATTTATTTAGTTATTCCTTGATTTCTTTTAACAATGTTTTATAACGTTTTTTATACAAGTCCTTTGCATCCTTGAATATATATATTCCTAGATATTAGCTATGGGCTTTTCATATCTGCCCTTTATCATGTTGAGGAAGGTTCCTTCTATTCCTAGTATTCTAAGTGTTTTATCAGGAAGGGGTCCTCGATTATGTCAAATGTCTTTTCTGCTTCAATTGGGATGATCATGTGTTTTTTTCTTCTTTAATCTGTTAATGTGATGTATTACATTAATTGGTTTATCTATGTGGAACCACCCTTGCATACCAGGAATAAATGCCACTTGATCATGGCATTTAATTCTTTAATATGGCATATAATTCTTTTTAATATGCTATTGAATTCAGTTCGCTAATATTTTGTTGAGGATTTTTGCAACTATATTCAAAAGCAGTATTTGTCTGTAGTTTTCTTTCCTTGTGGTATCTTTATCTGGCTTTGTTATGAAGGTGATATTGGCCACTTAGAATGAATTAGGGTACATTCCCTCCTCTTCAGTTTTTTGGAAAAGCTGACACAGAATTGGAGTTAAGTCTTCTTGGAATGCTTTGCAGAAGTCATCTGTTGCTGGTTACTGATTTAGTCACTTTACTTGTAATTGGTTTGTTGAGATCTTCTATTTCTTCTCGAGTCAATGTAGGTTAGTTTTTTTTGTTTTTAAGAATTGTCCATTTCATCTAAGTTATATAATGTCTGACATGTAGTTGTTCATAGTATCCTCTTATAATCGTTTTTATTTCGATGTGGTCAATAGTAATGTCCCCCTCTTCATTCCTGATTTTTGTTATTTATAGCCTCTCTCTTTTTTTCTTTGTTTGTCTAGCTAACATTTTGTCAATTTCATTGATTGTTTCAAAGAACCAACTTTTGGTTTTGTTGATTCTCTTTATTGCTTTTTGTTTGTTTTCTGTTTCATTTATTTCTGCTCTAATATTTACTTTCTTCTTTCTGCTTGCTTTGCATTTAGTTTGCTCTTTCTTTTCTAGTTCTTCCAGTTCTGAGGTTAGGTCTCTGATTTGACACCTTTCTTCTTTTTTTAATATATGTGCTTCAAGCTATCAATTTCCCTCTCAGCACTGCCTTCACTGCATCCCTTAAGTGTTGTTCTGTTTTGTTTTCATTTTCATTCTCTTCAAGATATTTCCTAATGTTACTTCTGATTTCTTCTTTAGCCCATTGGTTGTTTTAAGAGTATGTTGTTTTGTTTCCACATATTTGGGAGTTTTCCATTTCTCCCTCTGTTACTGATTTCTAGCTTCATTCCATTGTGGTCAGAGAATATACATTGTGTGATTTTAATATTTTTGAATTTATTGAGAATTGTTTTGTTACCTAACATGTGATCTATCTTTGAGGACAATCCATGTGCACTTGAGAAAAATGTCCATTCTGTTTTTGTTGGTGAAGTGTTCTATACATATGTTAGGTCTAGTTGGTTTAGAATATCATGCAAGTTTTGTATTTCCTTATTAATCTTCTGACTGGATGTTCTATCCATTATTGAGAGTCATGCATTAGTGTCTCCCACTATTAATGTAGAACTGTAAATTTCTCCCTTCAATTCTGTCAGTTTTAGCATCATATATTTGGGGGCTCTGCTGTTATGTGCATATGTATTTATAATAGTTATAGCTTCCTGTTTAATTGTCCCATTTATTGATATATAATGACCATCTTTGCTCCTCATAACTGTTTTTTATGTAAAGTCTATTTTATTTGATTTTAGTATAGCTTCCCAGCTCTCCTTGGGTCATGCTTTTTAATCCATTTTGCCAACCTCTGCTTTTTGACTGCAGTGTTTAAACCATTCACTTTTAAAGTCACTACTAATAGTACAGGATTTCTTCTGCCATTTTGCTACATAGCCTTTGTATGTTGAATACCTTTTTTGTCCCTTATGTCCGTTAATAACTACTTTTATATTTATTTGATATTTTATGTTGTACCATATTGATTGTCTTCTCTCTAGATATATTTTTCATCTCTTTTCCTTGTGGTCTCCTTGGGATTACAGTTTAACATACATAACAATTATGTTTGGCTTCATACCAACTTAACATCAATAGCATGCACCTATACTTTTCCTGTACACTTCTGTCCCTTTTTTGTTTTACTTGTTACCACTTATATCTTTGTACATTGTATGTCCAAAAACATAGATTTGTCATTACTTTTTGTGCATTTGCATTTTACCACCTGTAGAAGTAAGACTTGGAGTTACATACCAAACAATACACTACAATAATGCTGGCATTTATAATTATTCAAATGGTTGTCTTTACCACAGGTCTTTATTTCTTTATGCCACTTTGAACCCCTGTCTAGTGTCATGCCCTTCAGGCTGAAGAATTCCCATCAGTATTTCTTGTAGGGCAGGACTAGTGGTAATGAACTCCATCAGCTTTTGTTTCTCTGAGAATGTCCTAATCTCTCCCTCGTTTTTGAAAGAAAATTTTGTCAGATATAAAATTCTTGGCTGGAAGTTTTTTATTTTGGCACTCTAAGTGTTTCAGCCCACTGCTTTCTTGCCTCTGTGGTTTCTGATGAGAAATCAGCACTCAGTTTAAAATGAAACTCCTTTGTACTTAATCCATTGCTTTCCTTTTGCAGTTTTCAGGTCTCTCTCCTTGTCCTTTGCATTGGTTACTATGATCAATATATGGTTGAGTGTATTTTTCTTCTTGTTTTCCCCGTTTGGTGTTCTCTGAGCTTCTGGGTGTGCATATTCACATTGTTGCTAACTTTGGAAAGTTCTCATTATTTTGAATATTCCTTTTGCCCTTTTCCCTCTTCTCCTCTGGGATTGCCATTAAGTGTATACTGATGCACATGATGGTGTCCCATAAGTCTCTTAGACTGTTTTTGCTTTTAATAATACTTTTTTCTTTCTGCTCCTCAATCTGACTCATTTCAAGTGTCTTCGTGTTTACTGATTCTTTCTTCTGCCACATCCAATCTGCTCTTGAACCACTCCTGGGCATTTTTTCATTTCAGTTATTGTGGTCAATTCCAGTAGTTCTGTTTGGTTCCTTTTTAAAATTTCTGTCTCTTTAATAAGATTCTCATATTGTTCATTCATTGTTTTCCTGATATCCTTTACTTCTTTCTCTATATTTTCTTGCATCTCCTTGAGCATTTTTAGGATCATTTTTTTTCCAGGCTTTGTTTCATATGTCCACTTTCTCATCTTCTTCATTGGTGATTTCTGGATCTTTATCCTATTGCTTTGGATGGGCTGGCCATCATTTTCTGTTTCTTTGTCCTGTACTCTTTTGTATACTTTAATATTTTAAAATGTTAACTCTGAGATTTATTCTCTGAGATATTGTTTGTTGATTTGTAACCAGCTGGTGATAAGACAGAGATTTTCTTGAGCTTCAACCCTCCTATCAGGAAGGTCTTCCCAAGGCGAATACAGTGTGCAAGGTTTCCCCTGTCTTTCAAGGCCTCTGTGTTGTCTTTGGCTTTTGTTTGTTATATGTTTTGAGTTCCCCTATTTACAGGAGTTTCATTGTCCCCTCTATTTCTCAGGAGACAGACTTCCCTCTCCCAAGTGTTTGAAGCCAGCAGGCCTTTGCCCCTGAACTGTCCACCTCTATAATTTCTTATGCTCCTTTCATCATCTCAAGCTTCTATTGCCTGGTGGGTAAATTCTGGGAATTGGGGCACACCAATGATAGCTTTTCCAAGTCAGTCTTTCGCAGCCACAACAGGGCCAGGGACCCGGGAAAAGCATGCAGACTGGGAGGGGATCAGAAGTGGTGCCAAGAACTTCTCTGGTGGCTCCCCTAAGCTGAGCTTTCCTGGCCTGCTCTTAAGGTGCAACCCTCCAACTAACTGCCCCCCACAGAAGGAAGCGCAGCATCTTTAAGTCTTCACTGCAACTTCCTCTGTCAATTGAGGGTTGTAACAAAGGCTGCTGCTGCCTTTGTCTGGGTTGGTTGAAACAATTGCCACTGCAGCCTTTGTCTGGGTGGGTTGAAACAGTGGTTACCTTTTGGCTTGGGTCCCCAGCAGTCCAAATCAGTCATCAGCCTTTATGTCCAACCCTGTTCTTGAGGAAGAGGATTTTTATGTCCCTTTCTGTCACCAGCAAGCTATCCAGGGACTGGGCCTTTCAGTGGCCTGCTGCGAGAGGAGGGGCTGGGTACTGGTATCCACTGTGCAGAGAGAGCAATTTACTGTTTTTTACTGTATTTTAACAGCCTCATCCTCCCTCTATCTTCCCTGGATCCTGTATAGTGTTTTTCTGGCCTCTGGAGTTTCAAAATACTTGTTTCAGACAATTCCTGCCTGTTTAATAGTTGTTTTGGTAGAAGGACTGAGTCCTGAAGCTCCCTACTCCACCATCTTTCCACAGTCCTCCACCAGGGACTGTCATGATTACCATAAACAGTAAAATGCCCAGTGTTTGGAGTTTTGAGCCAAGGACCCTGGGACCCAAACCAGCTGCAATCCAAGAGATCAAAAAATGATCCTTAAGAAGGGCTTAATTATTTGAGCCATATGGCTTGCTTGACTATTTCATGTAACTGTGTTTTGACTTCCTCACAAGTACAGCAGGTGGAATTGATGACAGCACAAACTCCTCCTTGCTCAGCCAACAAGTAGTCAAGCACAATTCTAATATCCAGAACAATTCTAGCTAAAGAAACTAAACATATTAGTTACATAACAATGGCTTTTGCATTGGAATCAGCAGTTTCTCCCACTGTTACAGACAAATTTCTAATTATATTTTTATTGGCGCTAGTTAACTCCTAACAAAAGTGCCCCATTTGGCATCAGTGACACCTCCCAGGCAATTCTTGTTTGGCTCGAAAATGAAAATTAAGTTGATTAGTCCCCTGTGAAGCTTCAGATTTGCTATGAATTTCTAAAGAACAAGAGGGCCTCCAAGGATGCATTGCCCCATCACTGTCCAACATCCTTGGCAGGGAGTGGCCCAGCCATTACAGGTTTCATTTCTTCCACAAAGAAAAGTAAGCCCTGGAGGGATCAGCCCACCTCTAGAGAGGTCAGGTCATCTCAAGGATGCCTTTGGAGATATGAGTGAGCTATTTGCCATTTTCATTATATTGGGAGTTGTTGCATCTTTTCAGTTTGCCCAGGGGTGTAAGGAAGGAGGTACACAGCTAATGGTATGAATGAAGGGTATAAATGAAAGTCTACCTGTTGTTTGAACAAACATGATGCAGGAGAAATCAGTTTCTATGGTATGATCCTGACTCTATAGTGAGAAGAGAGATAAAGGACAATTGATATTTTTTAAATTGGCATTTGAGACCTGAGAGTGATTAGTCATGAATAAAACAATTGGGTCTCTGGCATCATGTACAGATCACTTTGTGATGACAGATCCAACAATCATATCTCCCACCCTAACCCCCATTCGCGCCTTTTGCAGTAACCTGGGAAAAACAAATGATAGCATTGCTTTCCCAAGTATGGCAAGAAGGAAGAAAGAGACAAGCAAGAAGAGTTTAAATATTTTTGGCGGTAGAATTTTCTAAGCAATATGAAAAGGGTGTGCAAAAGGAGTGTGGAAAGAATAGAAATGCAACAATAAAATTATAAAGAATAATATTATAAGGAATATGACAGGACATTGGGGTTCTATGATCTTGGGTGAAAACTGACCACCTAGTGAATCTATCTACTTCTCGTCCTACTAAATTTTAGTTGTAGATCTTTGGTTTGGTCTCAGTTCCAATTGTTGGGAGGTGGAGCCTTTTAAGTTGTGGGATGTGAACCCAAGGTTCAGTCCGTTCTTACTTGACTGCACAAAGAGTTCCTGGACAGGTACCTGACAACTAGTTCAAGGGCTGCTTGGCATTGATGTTGCTTCCAATATACCCAATTACCAGAAGTTAGGGTGTGACAAGGCTGAGGGAGATTTGGTTCTGGAAATGCATCTCTCACCTGTTAGAGATAACATTTTGCATAAGTCATTAGAGATTTACAATATTGCATTATCTCCTGCTGGAAAAGCAGGGGATTAGTGTTAAGATGGAGGCAAATTGACATTCGTCTCCCAGTGGTAATTTTATAGGGAGAAAGTTTATGTTTCCCAAAAGGTGTTCTTCAGATGGCTCTATGAGCCAGTGGAAGAACTTTAGGCCAAGGTAACCTGGTTTCCTCAGTTAATTTAGAGAGTTTAACTTTTAATATGCTCATTGTTCTCTCTCCCGTTCCAGAGGATTGAGGGTAGTAGGGGCAATGATAATGCCAACTTGTTTATAAAATCTTAATTAGAGCTTTAGTGAACTGCCCAAGAAAATGAATGCCTCAGTCACTAGAAATAATTAAAGGCACTCCCCAGGCATGGAATACATTTTCTGAAAGTTTTTTTTAGCAACTGTCATAGCATCTACCTTACTATAAGGAAAAGCCTCTGTCCTTCTTAAGAATAAAAAGATAATGACTAGGACATAGTTATAGCTTATGCTGAGTGGCAGTCGAATCAAGTCTAGTTGTAAATGCTTAAAAGGGCCTGAGAGTGGTGTTGTATAACCTCTAACAACTGGGGTGGTTTCCCTGGGCTGTGCTGTCAACAAATTATGCATTTATTGCAAATGCAGGTAGCAGCCTTATGAAAAATTCCCCACCAATATTGGTTTAGTATTTGGGCCATTTTGGTTTTGTTTGTTTGCTTGTTTGTTTGTTTTTAGCCTCAATTTTAATAATAGTGATAGATTGAGAAGCTAAGATGGCATTAAGTCACTGACTAGTTGCCCGTTCTTTATAGGGGATCCAATTGAAGTAAGGAAACCCCTCTGTTTTCCTGGCATTCCAAAATTGTGGACAACTCCGAAAGGATATCAGCTGTCAATATAAATGTTAACTGTTTTTCTGAGATGACAGTATACAAGCTCTATCTAGTAACAGCATTTAGTTCTACTTGTTGGGCTGAGGTAAATTGAGGTAAGTTACCTCATTCAATTAGTTTGAATTGGGTTGTGACTGCATATACAGCTTGAAATTTTCCATTAATTCCTCGGATATAGGATCCATCAACAAAGAGAGTAATGTCAGGCTTATGCCACAGTATTTCTTGTAAGTCAGGATAGGGGTTCATTAACTGAGAGGTTATCAGCTCACAGTTAGGAGGCTTTCCTTCATCTGGCAAAGGCGATAGGGTGGCCAGGTTAAGGGTATTGTATCTTTTTAGAATAAAATTAGAAGGTAAGAGTAAAGGGATATCATGGATGTCAATCGGCTGGAGGATAGATGCTAAGTAAATTCAGACTTTAAAAGGCTTTGGACAGAATGAGGATTTTGTAAATATACATTGTTGCCCAGTGTTATTCCTGCAGATGCTTCAGCTATTTTTTGCAGCTGTGGCTACTGCTTTTAAACAGGCAGGGTATGCTCAAGCCACTGCGTCTAATTTTAAGCTATAATAGGCAGCAGGACTTAGTTTCCCACTACATTCTTGTGTTAGTAAGCCAAGAGCCTCTCCATTTCTTTCATGAACGAATAGAGTAAATGGCTTAGAATAATTTGGTAGCCCCAAAACTAGAGGAGCTAATAAGGCCATCTTAACTTGTTTAAAGACCTATTCATGAGAGTAGGGCCAAGGCAAAGGTTTAGATGTGTTTTCTTTAGTTAACTCATAAAGATGTGATTCCAATAAAGAAAAATTTGGAACTTAGAGTCGGCAATAACCTGACAGCCCAAAGGAATCCCCTTAATTGTTTTTTGTCAAGGACTTAGGGAATTCCTGTATCATTTTTATTGTTTTGGATGATAAGTGAATTCTTTCAGCTTAAATCATGACCCAAGTAGTGGACTCTCTCTTAAGTAAGATGTAGTTTCTCCTTAGAGATTTTAAGTCCCTTTTGAGCTGTTGAAATAAATAGATAGAATCTCTTAAGGAGTTCTCTTTAGTAGAAGAACAGAGCAATAAATCGTCCACATATTGTAATAGAGTGGAGCCATTAGAAAAGTGTAGGGTGCTCAGGTCCTGATCTAACACTTGAGAAAAATAAGTAGGTACTTCTGTAATGCCTTGAGGCTTAACTGTCCAAGTATGTTGCTGATTATTCCCCATGAAAGCAAATAGATATTGACTATCTGGATCTACCAGAATGCTGAAGAAAGCAGAACACAGATCTACAACTGTAAACCATTTAGAATCAGGAGAAACCCAGGATAACAAGGTGTTTGGGTTTGGAACTACAGGAAAGCAAGGGATGACTAATTTGTTAATGGCTTTTAAATATTGAACATACTGTCATCCGCAACCATTAGATTTCTTTACAGGTAAAATAGGAATGTCACAAGGACTGGTGTAGAGAATAATTAGTCCTTGAGATGTGAAAGAATAGAAAATTCTTTAACAATCGTTATTCTTTAACAATAGTTAATAGAAAAGTCTTTAACTATTGGGGTTAGACTGGCAATGGTCTCTGGCTTAAGTGGATATTGGGGAGGTTTTGGCAAGGGTTTGGATGTGTCTATCTGTATTTTTATAGGTTGGGCATTTTGGATGCTCTCTCCGTCAGTACCGAATATACCCGTAGAGAGTCCAGTATAGCAAATAGGTCAGTGGTGTCATGAGTAATTGCCACATTCTCAACATCTAATAGAGTTTGCAAAGAACATATAAGGTTTGCCTCAGTATCTTCGGTAAATTCTAGACAGTTTTCCCTCTGGGGAGAAGAAAATTATACCTCTCTTTTTTTCTGTTGTTTATAGCAGGTCTCTTCCCAGAAGATTTATGAGGGACAGTGTTGCAAAGCAAAAAAGAGTGTTTCTCAGTTAAACGGCATAAGAACTTTTGGGTTGGTTGGGATAAATACTCCTGTTAGGCTTCATTGCTAATCCCCACTATCATAATTTGCTTTTGACTCTGAGGGACCTGTTGTTTTAATAGTATGGGGTCCAGAGTCAAAGATGGGCTCCATTATCTACAAGAACCTTACCTGTTTCCCCAGTTTCACCTTGTATATTTAAAGGGATTGTGGGGAAGAGGCCCCTGAGGTCCCTGGAGCCCCATCAACATTGAGTAAGGTTTCCTTTATGTCCTAACAGAATAGTTTTTTATTTGTTTGTTTGTTTGTTTTCATTTTTCTGAGGGCAGTCTCTCTTCCAATGGCCAGGTTAATTGCAAATTAGACACATATTGCTAAACAATTGCTAGGCATTTGATTTCTGAACTTGTAAGTGGTTTGAAAGCCTCAATTAGTCTACTTCTGGGTTCTTGTAATTGTTTTAATTACAAAGACATAAGTTTGGCAGTTTTCTGTTTTTTATCAGTTTCTAAGGTCCTTTCAAAATGTTCAGCTATGTTATAAGTTCAGCTAGATCCATTGCCTCCCAATATTTTCTTTGTCTTTTTATAAGTCCCTGTTTCAGGGAATAGACCATTGCAAATAAAGCTTCTAATGCAGGCTGAGAATTGGCAGTTATGTCTTTAAATCATGAGTGTTTTTAGAAAAACCATTTCTGATCGAATTTCAAAATCTATCACAGATTCATCCTTTTTATGTTGTTTACAGTTTTGAATGATTGACTTATCAATGTGTGCTGGAATGATTTTAGTAAATCAGCTAAGAGTTTTTGAGCTTTTTTATGCCCATGGGTAGAAGTTGCTGTGGAGATTTGGGGGTTTTGGATATCTTCCCCAGGCTCCAACCAGTTTGCCTCATACATCCATTTTTGAGCTTCCCTTGGGCCACCCAATGTGGATTAATTGATAAAGATCTGGCAGCCCAGGACTATAGGCTCCTACAAGTATTTTAAATTCCTCATAAAATTTTTGAGGATCTTCCCATGGCTTGGGAAATTCCTTGAATATTCAGCCTTTGACTCAAGAAGAGAAAGTTTTTGTGATGGTTCTCCAGTCATCTCAGGGGGTCTAACTTTAAAAGGCAACTATTTAACTTCCTCATCCACAAAGTAAGATAACTGTTAGTGTGTTAATGAAAAGGAGATATTCTGGCAAAGGAGGATAAAGAGGAGCAGCTGGGGTAGGAAAGGTGCAAGCCGAATGCTCACTGGCATTAAAGGTTTGAGCCTTTAATTTCTCATTTCCTCTTTTTAAGGAGTCCTTTAAAGAAGCTATTTAGAGTCTTGAAGTATTTTGGATGACTAAAGTAAGCATCCCATTAGTTCTACCTTACTGGGGAGCCTGCCTTTTCAAGTGTACATCTAAAATGAGTAATCTTATTTAGCTGAAAAGTTCTGCATAAGGACCATTCTGTTATCCTTGGTGATGTTCTGCCATTTAGTTAAGTAGGCATAACTCCTTGCCCCATAATTCTAAAACATAAAATATGCTGGGGTGCTGGCTGGCAGAGTGCTCTTAGAATTTGAGGATCCAGTAGCAAACCAGCAGCAAAAATGCTGCAGTCCCAACGTGGAAATACTATGAACAAAACCAAAGGGTAAGGACTCAGTTCCCTTACAAGGGACCTTCCTGCCAAGAATAATTGGCCTGTTAACCCCTGGACAGGAACTCAATGAGATCAGAGAGTCCAAACACAAAAAAAGTATAGCTCAGACCCAAGAGGAATTCACCTGACAATTCTGACAGGACAGCAAGGACAGTGAACACAATGGGTTCCAGCAGGCACCACACCTGTCATTCAGGTTATTTGCAGAGAGTCATCAGCAGTTTCCTTCAGCTCCTTTCATGGTCGCCAAAATAACTGTTAAAATTAAAACTTGCACAAAATTTGGTGAGATCTCAGAGAGTTTTATTGAATCAATTCATGAATTGCGGAGATACCAATAGCCACAAAACAAGATAAAGAGGAATTCCACTTAACAAAGAGAGCAGTGGGCTTTTATAGACAGAACAAGGGAGTATATTAAGCGGAAATTTTCATTGGTTAATGCAGACTACATTTCCCAATATAGTTAGTGCAGGCAGTTGCTTAGCAATGAGGAAATTAGCTGGCGTAAGAATAGAGAGTTGGCAATAGCTAATTGGCTGGACAAGCCAGGCATTTACAAGGAATAGAAACTTACTTATTGGTATTGCTAACATGGGGCTTAGCACAATTGCTAATTTATATTGAAGATATAGAAGATGGTAAAATCTAGATTTTGTGATTTATTGAGTTCATTTTAGTCATATCATAAAATCATAGAGCTAGAAGGGATATAAGATGATATCAGGTTTTCAAGAATTATTGCAGAAGTAATTTTTTTTTAAAAAGGAAAATACCCAGATTTCTTACCCTATGAAAAGCTATTGAGCTGTTTTAGCAATCTGAGGCTTTATTTTTAAAATTTAGGTTATTAAGCGAGATGAAATTTCTATCAAATACTTCTAAGTTATAGAGAATAAAAAAGGACTGCTAATTAAAAAGTTATCTGGATTTTCCTTGTCTTCAGCATTTACTCAGTGGTCCCAAAGAACTGAGTCCTGATGCCTTAAAAAAGTTGGGGGACTAGAAATTATGGTTTGTAGAAAGGACAGTTTATAGTTTTTTTTAAGTGAATTTTACTACTTTTCCTTCCTTCTGGTTTGCCTAATTTCACTCAGTCTGCTATTTAATCTTTAATTACAGGCCACAAAAGAAGTAATAGAACGGGAAGCACCAGGTATGGCCCTGGCAATGCTGATGGGATCACTTAATGTTACACCTCTGGGCATGCTCTCTAGGTAAGAGTCACAAACACATTGCAATAAAAATCAATTCTATACCACTAATCACTGCAATAGACTGAAAAACCTAAGAACACTTAACATTTGTCCCTTTTCTTTTTCCAGAGTTAAGAGTCTTAGTACCTTGTGTGGCTAAATTTTGGCCATAGCTTCCTTCAAGAGCTTTTTTTTTTGGGGGGGGGGGGCATATTATGATGTAAACTTTTAGAATATTTATATTACTGAATATTATATTGCTGTTAAAGTTATATACTGCTAAAAAAAAGTTGTTAATTTTAACCTAGAAAAGAGTCCATCAATTGATATTCATTAATTGATGCTAAATATTTTTTAATAATACTAGAAAGCAGAGTTAATTAAAATAACTTGTCCTTACAAGTTAGGAGCTTTTATTCCCATTTGTAAATATACATATGGGATGTGTGGTCATGAGAAAAAGTTGAATTAATATATATACTATTTTAGCTATTGGCAACAGTATATTTAAATTATATTAATTACTGTATTTAAAACTATGCCTTTGTTGACACATCTATCCTCAATCTGATTGTTTAGTTATTTATTTACTATTTTAGGAACTCTTAGATTAAAAGGCCCTAGCTGAGGACAACATACATCATTTAAATATAAGATAGAAATGTGAGCTTAAAATCTGTTGATTTAGTGACTACTGATTGATAAGCACTTGATCACAGAGCAACCTAAAAATATATGGATACTTTATAATTGCAATATATTTATGTATTTTGTGTGCAATATGAATATAAAAGTAAATAAGTTCATTTAATTATATGGAATATGAGTCATAATGTTCTTTCTGTTACACTAAGTTTATATCCCATTAACGACAATCGCTTAAAGCACAAACACAGGAGAATGTGAATGAATCATTAGTTGTGTATTATTTTGCTGTCGTATTTATTATAAGATTTAATTTTTTTTTTCTAGACTTAATTTTAATAAGAGAAAAAAGAGTAGCATGATAGAGATTTTAAATTTGAAAATCCATGCTGGTCTTCAAAAAACTGAAGTGGATCCTTTTGTGCTATTCTTTTTTTCAAGTCTTATTTATAGTATCTACACATAAGAGGTTAAGGATCACATGAGCCCATTATTCCTATGGAATTTAGTAGTGGTTTTTGAACATAAAAGAACTTTTTCTGATATATAAGGAATATAGTCAAGAAAGAATTAAACTTCATCTCTTGTTAATTCTTTTATAATAAATGTAATTCAGCAAACATGATACTGTGCTTATTTGCAAGGTCCCGTACTAAGCATTAGAGATATCAAGGATAGGAAGAAAAATAAGACATGTCCTACCTTAAGGGTTCCATAGTTTAACTGGAGAAATTTTCCTTTGCAACTATTAAGGTAACTCAAATATAGCTTTCTTGATTCAGGTTAGAAATATCATACCTTGTCTTATTGACAAGTTTTTCTTGATTAATTCTTTTTCTGCCTTCTGTTTTGCCATAATTACAGGGCAATGTACTGCTAAGGCAGTGGAAAATTAATCAGCAGGAGCTGATTCTTAGTATTTTGGAATAGATCATCTTTATTCTAAAGGTTTTCAAAGTTAAAACTTATACATAGCATGGAAGTAGCTTCTATTGACTTTTCTTTTTCTTCATTGCTAGTTTGACTGGAAAGTTTATTTACAAATATCAAACAGTGTTAATAAAATATAACTACATTAGTTATAGAAAATGGAACTGTATAACATCTGCATGTTCATTTTATGTACTTCTCAGAGCCTTCTTTTGAAAATTATTTTTATAACAACTGCCATGATTAGATTGGTGCTCCATTTCTACAGGCTTTGCATCTTGTACTTTCTTTGGGCCTCATACATGCTTCTGTTATATCATGTCTTCTATATTACAGTTAGTTTTTACTCATCTGTCTTACCTACTTTGTACAAAAACCTAAGAGCAGGAACTTTATCTTATTCATTTTTACATATTCAGTCCCCAAAACAACTGCTGGCACATAGTAAGTACTCAAAAATGTTTATTGTAATGGCTGCTTTTAATAAATCAGTGCTTTACTCTAATTCTGAAAACAGTTTCTCCAGGTAAAGTAATGCATTAAATCAATACATTGCCTTCCTATTTTTATCTCTAAAGAACAGCATTTAAACAAAAATAATGTTTTAAAATCACTAAATTGTATGTTTCGAATGTTTTTCATCTACTTGATTAACTTAGTATACTCTAGTTGTTTTTGTACAGGTAAGTTGAACGGTAC
The DNA here is from genome assembly GCA_026826555.1 of Tolypeutes matacus. Taxonomy (NCBI): domain Eukaryota; kingdom Metazoa; phylum Chordata; class Mammalia; order Cingulata; family Chlamyphoridae; genus Tolypeutes; species Tolypeutes matacus. Next base: position 3,653,665 of record JAKSZT010054193.1, on the reverse strand, counting down.
TGTGTAGTACTGGCATAACTAAGAGATATTGTTGGTTTGATTACAGAACACAGCAATAAAGCAAATATCTCAATAAAGCAAGTCACACAAATTTTTGGTTTTCCAGTACATATAAAAGTTATGTTTATGCTAAATTGCACTCTATAAAGTGTGCTGTAGCATTTTGTCTAATAAAACAATATACAGACCTTAATTAAAACATACTTTGTTGCCAAAAAAATGCTAACCATCATCTGAGCCCTCAGAGAGTTGAAATCTTTTTGCTGGTGGAGGGTCTTGCCTTGGTGTTGATGGCTGCTGACTGACCAGAGTGGTGGTTGTTGAACATTGTTGTGCCTGTGGCAAATTCTTAAAATAAGACAACAATGAAGTTTATGACAGTGGTTGACTCTTCCTTTTCATGAAAGATTTCTCTGTAGTATGCGATGCTGTTTGATAGCATTTTATCAACAGTATAACTTCTTTCAAAATGGGAATAGTGTTCTCAAAACCTCCCACTGCTTTATCAACTAAGTTGAAGTAATATTCTAAATCCTTTGTTGTCATTTCAACAATGTTCACAGCATCTTCACCAGGAGTAGATACCATCTCAAGAAACTACTTTCTCTGCTCATCCATAAGAAGCAACTCCTCATCTGTTAAAGTTTTACTATGAGATTGAAGCAATTCAGTCACATCTTCAGGTTCCACCTTCTAATTCTAGTTCTCTTGCTATTCCTACCACACCTGCAGTTACTTCCTCCACTGAAGTCTTGAACCCCACAAAGTCATCCATGAGGGTTGGAATCAACTTCTTCCAAACTCCTGTTAATGGTGATGCTTTGACCTCCTCCCATGCACCCTGAATGCTCTTAATGGCATCTAGAGTGGTGAATCCTTTCCAGAAGGTTTTCAATCTACTTTGTCCAGATCCATCAGAGAAATCATTGTATGGCAGCTATAGCTTAATGAAATGTATTTATTCAATATAAGACTTCAAAGTCAAAATGACTCCTTGATCCATGGGCTGCAGAATGGATGTTGTGTTAGCAGGCATAAAAACAGCATGAATCTCGATGAATATCTCTGTCAAGCTCTTGGATGACCAGAGACGTTATCAATGAGCAGTAACATTTTGAAAGGAATCTTTTTTTCTGAGCAGTAGGTCTCAACAGTGGGCTTAAAATAGTCAGTAAACCATGCTGTAAATAGATGTGCTGTCACCTAGGCTTTGCTCTTCCATTTATAGGGCAAATGCAGGGTAGATTTGAGATGATGTAGCAAAATTCTCTAGGATTTTTGGAATGGTAAATGAACATTGGCTTCAACTTCAAGTTACCAGCTGTATTAGCCCCTAACAAGAGAGTCAGCCTGTCCTTTGAAGCTTGGAAGCCACGCATTGACTTCTCTCTAGCTATGAAAGTCCTGGATGGCATCTTTTCCCAATAGAAGGCTATTTCATCTACATTGAAAATCTGTTGTTTGTTGTAGCCACCTTCATCAATGATCTTAGCTAGATCTTCTAGATAACTTGCTGCAGCTTCTACATCAGCACTTACTGCTTTACCCTGCACTTTTGTTATGGAGACAGCTTCTTTCCTTAAACCTCATGAACCAAACTCAGCTAACTTCAAACTTTTCTTCTCCTTCATAGAATTAAGAGAGTTAGGGCGTTGCTCTTGAGTAGGCCTTGGCTTAAGAGAATGTTATATCTGGTTTGATCTTCTATCCAGATCACTAAAACTTTCTCCATATCAACAATATGTCTTATTTTGCTTTCTTATCATTCATGTATTCACTGGAGTAGCACATTAATTTCCTTCCAGGACATATTTTTTTTATGTTTACAACTTGGCTACTGTTTCATGCAAGAGTCCTAGCTTTTGACCTGTGTCAGCTTTTGATATGCCTTACTGACCTAGCTTAATCATTTCTAGTTAATGATTTAAAGTGAGAGACATGCGAGACTTCCTTTCACTTGAATACTTAGATGCTGTTGTAAGGTTATTAAGAGGCCTAATTTCAGCATTTTTGTGTCTCAGGGAAGAGGGAGGCCAGAGGACAGGGAGTGAGATGGGAGTTTAGCCAGTCGGTGGAACAGTCAGACGTGTATATCGTTTATTAAGTTCTCCATCTTATATGGTGAATTATCCAAAACAATCCCAATAGAAACATCACCTATGAATGATCAACATAACAGATATTATAATAATAATGAAAAACTTTGAAATATTGTGAGAATTATCAAAATACAACACAGAGACAGGAAGTGAGCACATGCTGTTGCAAATTGTGCCTACCGACTTGCTTCATACAGAGTTACCATGAACCTTCATTTTTTTTACAAACAAATGTGCGAAGTACAATAAAATGAAGCCCAGTGAAATTAGGTATGCCCATAATGGTTAAGAACATGGTATCTGAAGTCAGACTGCTTGGGTTCTATTCTGGCTCTATAATTTACTGATCTCTTTTTGTTTTGGTTTCTCATATGGATAATGAGGCTATTTTAATAGTACCATTCGCCTTTGATTAAGTGAGTCAGGCCATGTGAAGCTAATATAATTATAGTATTATATTAGTGTTGATCACTGTTGTGTTGTCAGCAGTTAAGAGCTCTAGTTTTTAAAGCTGTTGCTGGCATTAAAAAAAAAAAAAAAAAAAAGTCTTTGCCACACCTTCATTCCTGAAAGATATTTTCACTAGATACAGAATTACATGTTCATAGTTATTTTCATTCAGCACTTTAAAAAAATGTTATTTCACTATGTTCTGTCTCCATGGTTCCTAAGGAGAAATACATAGTCCTTTGAATGCTATTCCCCTATGTGTAATATATCATTTTTCTCTGGATGTTTTGAAGATGTTTTTTCTTAAACTTGGACATCAGCAAACCAGATTATGATATGCCCAGAAGTGGTTTTCTTTTAAGTTTATCCTTTTGGGGTTCACTGAGCTTTCTGAATTTCTAAATTTATGTTTTTCACCAATTTTGGGAAAGTTTCAGCTATTATTTTTCCAAATATTTTCCATGCACCAATCTCTTACTCCTCTCCTTCTAGAACTCCTATGATATATGAATGATAGATCTTTTGTTATTGTCCCACAGGTCAATTATTATTATTATGTGATAATTTTACTTAGTTATTTTTTGACAGTTTCAATGCCTAGGTCCCTCAGGTTGACATCTGTTGCTTGTCTTTTTCCATGAGAATAGGTCAGACTTTCCTGGTTCTTTGAATGTCATGTAATTTTGTATTGTATTCTGAACACTTTGAATATTTTATTGTGAGACCCTGGGTCGTGTTAAAATCTGTAGGATTATTAATTTGTTTGTTTGTGTTAGCATTCAATCAGTCTGGTTCAATTCAACAAAATTTCTTCTCACCTTCAGTGGTTGGTAGCTCTGCTTATGCTATACTGTTTGGATCTGCCCAGGATATGCACCATTCACAAATTAGTCTGAGACTTGGTGCACTTTATGGTTAAATTTTATGAAGTGCCGTTCGCAAATGAGACTAGCCCCAATAAGGACAGTTTTCCAAGTTTTGACTTCAGTCCCCAGTTTGCCTGCTATTGTTAACTTTTCAGCATCCTCAAGTAGATACTCCTTTTAATTCTGTCCAGAATCAGTGGGAGAGAAATGCTGTAGTTAGCTCTGCCCATCTTGATTGGCACCATTGATTAAAAGCTGTAACTTTAAAATCAGACTCCTGATGCACTTGTGTTTGCATTTACTAGCTATGTAAACTTGGGCAAGTTACTGAACTAGGTTTAGAACTTTCTGTCCTAGTACCTAATTGAACTGCCCCCACATATAGTAGTATATTTTATCCCCGAATCTATATTTTATTCCCCACTGACTTGTTAAAAGATCAAATTCTTTTGTTTTCCTGAACATGGCCAATCCATCAAATTTTTTTTTTAATTGAAAAAAAAAAAAAGTCGATTTCAATAACAATAATAGAGCAACCACTGTGCTTATACTTGGAGAAATGATTTATCTTGGGTTTTATCTGTAGATTGAATTGTATCCCCAAATTGAGTTGAGATTTCTAATCTCCAGTACCTCCAGTACCTCTGAATCCGAACTTATTTGGAAATAGTGGTGTTACAGAACAAATTAGGCAATTAAAATAAAGTCATACTGGAGTAGGGTGGGCCCTTAATCCAATATGATTGGTGTCTTTATAAGAAGGGGAAATTTGGACAAAGATGTACAGACGGGGGTAGAATGCCATATGATGATTGAGACAGAGAATGCCATGGATTGCTGGCAAGCCACCATCCGAGTCAGGAGAGAGGCAAGGATTAGAAGTTCCTACAGATTTCAGAGGAAGCATGGCTCTGCTGACACCTTGATTTCAGACTTTTAGCCTCCAGAACTGTGAGAGAATAAATTTCTGTTGTGTTAAACCACCCAGTTTGTACTACTTTGTTATGGAAGCCTTAGGAAGCTGAGTCAGTTGTATTCTAGATTTTGAAATTAACTTGTATTGTGATCTCTACTTACTTATTTAGTGATATCACCTAACTTAAATGTTGTGAGGTTCTATATAGATTTACTCACTAAGAACAAATGATTTATGAATATCTAAGTTAATAAAAAGAAAAATTGATAAGCAGTTTTTCATTTTATAAAGAGATTTGTCATTGTACTCCTCAATAACTTATTTCAATTGCATTTTAAATATTCATTTTTTAAATTACATAAAATTATCTATAATATTTCCCTTTTATGAAGTAGGCATGAAGTACTTTAGTTAGGTTTTATGAATGCAATAAAATAGGGCTGATCTATTTTTGCCACATTTTATTAGTGAATCATATTACCCTGAAGAATTATTTAGATCATGTTAAAACAACCTGTGTCATTTAAAATAATAATTTAACATTAACAATGTTACCCTCTTGCAGAGTTTCTGCTTTTTTATTTTTATTTTTTAATTTTTTATTTTTTTATTTTTATTTTTATTTTTTTGCTTTTTTAACACAACAACTTTACTTAGCATATAAAAGTCTACAAGACAGTAAATACAGCATGCATAGCAAGTGCATTGTCTTGGGGCATTTCCACAATGTTTCAGGCACAGCTTCTAGGCCTCAACATCACAGAAGATGCACTTGGTTTCAAAAGACAAGTGAGACTGACATTGGGTAAGGGACCACAGGAAAGTTGCTACCTTTGCCCTTGCTTCCCCACCTCCCTAGCTTTTATATTTTGCTAAATATCATTGCCTCATTAGAGATTTTCAATAGCTGCGTCCTATTAATTATGACTCATTTAACAAACAATATGAATCACATTGTTAATATTCCTCACAGTAGTTTCTGTCTTTGCACTGAACATAGGCAAATCTAGCATAGCTTTACTTCATTGTATAGATCATAGTATCTAGAGCATAGCATCAGTTCACTGCATTTTTGAGTAAACAGTTTTAACCCAGGTTTTAACTCTCCAGTTGTCCCTGACTCTGGAGGAAAGTTTGAGTCCAGTTGTCATCCCTTCATATCATAAGCACAAGATGGCTCAGGTTTGGACTACATATGCAGTCTGAAAAACATCAAGCACAGGAGAATTTAATTTAAAGTGAACCTAGGTTGGAAATGCCCACACACAGATGGACAGAAGTCAATTCTCTCTGGAAGAATTCTACTTCAAACCAGCCTCAAAGGTCATGTTTTTAATCCACTTTGCCAATCTCTATCTTAATGTCTGCATTTAGACCATTCACATTTATGTAATTATTGATATGTTAGGACTTATGCCTACCCTTTTACTTTTGTTTCTTATCTATTTATTTGTTTCTGTCTTATTTTTCCTTCCTTCCTATTGATTGCTTAAAATATTTGACTTCCATTTTGATTTAACTAGAGTATATTTGCGTGTACATATATCAAGTGTACAAACTCGATATCCTGTACCTTACTACTATAACCTAGAATTAATGCAACTTATGTTATAAGGTAAGGTTATAAGAAATGGAAGAAAAAAAAGATATTTGCTTCATGTATATATACAAACATTCATTAAAAAAAACAAGAGAGACTACTCATAAACCATCATACTTCTCATTTCTGCAACTTGTCACATTATTGTAGCTCATATTTGTAACTACCATCTTCCACTACCCATTCTGTATTCCTTTTACTATCCACGAGCACCTCAACTGTTCTTGTTTTTTTGCTTCCACAGTTGACCCAAGCCTTTCAGTAATACCATCAGTACCATTAGTAATCCTACTTGGATTGAGTTGTTGTAGTTTACATTAATCACAGGCATGGTAGTACTAAAAGATGCCCTAAGGGACTTCCTGTATTCCTGGCTAACTCTTCTTTATCTCCATTGTGTAGTAGCAGACCTATTTCCCCTTGATAATCAGGATCAGTCATCCTAACCAGTATATTAACTCCCTTCTTTGCCTACTGATTCAGAGGCATGAGAAGCCCAAAGTGGCTAGGTAATAGTCTTACTTTCCAGTTCAATAGAAACGTTGTGGTGTCTCCTGGTAGAAGCACACTTCCTTTTAGAACTAAGACTTCCAGACCAGCATAGCATAAGATTGCAGGAACAGGAAGCAAAATACTTTCTAGTGGATCACTGGGGATAATAGGGAATGGTGCCATTCCCATTTCCATCCCTTGATTCCTGGACCCATGAATTCTGGCTATAGGAGATACTGCATATTGGACACTGATTTAGAACATATGCAGCCTCCTGGAAAACATTTTCCCAGCCCTGCAAGGAATTGTCATTTAGTTGGTGCCATAATTGAGCCTTGAAAAGGCCATCCTACTATTTTGTCAACCACCTGCTTCACAGTGTAGAGAACATGGTCAGCCTAGGAAATTCAATGAGCATGAGCCAGTTGCCTCACTTCATTTGTTATGAAGTGAGTTACTTGATCAGAAGCAATATTGTGTGGAATACTATGACAGTGGATAAGACATTCTGTAAGTCCACAGATGGTAGTTTGGGTAGAAGCTTTGTGTACAGGGAAGGCAAATCTATATCCAGGGAAAGTGTCTTTTCCAATAAGAACAAAATGCTGCCACTTCCATGATGGAAGTGGTTAATGTAATCAACCTGCCACCAGGTATCAGGATAATTACCTTAGGAAATATTGCCATATTGAGGACTGTGTTGGTCTCTGTTACTGGCAGATTGGGCACTCAGCAGTGCCTGTAGCCAGGTTGGCCTTGGTGAGTAGAGGTCCATGTTGCTGAGCCTATATAACCTCCATCCATACCGTGATGGCAATTTTGTTCATGAGCCAACTGGACAGTGACAGGAATGGCTGGGGAAAGAAGCAAACTGGTATTCACATATCAGGTCATCCTATCCACTTGATTATTAAAATTCTCCTCTGTTGAAGTCACCCTCTGGTGAAAACTCACATGAAACACAAATATCTTCATATTTTTTGCCCATTCAGAAAGTTCTGTCCACATACCTCTCTACCAGACCTCTTTGTCACCAATTTTCCAATCATGTTCCTTCCAAGTCCCCAACCATCCAGCTAAACTATTGGCCACACCCCCATGAATCAGTATACAAATGCACCTCCAGCCATTTCTCCTTCCAAGCAAAATGAACAACCATGTGCACTGTTCAAAGTTCAAACCTCTGGAAGGATTTCCCTTCATCACTGTCCTTGAAGGATGCCCCAAAAAGGGGCAGCTGTGCTGCTGTTGTCCACTTTCAGATGGTACCTGTATATCATGCTGTATTAGGCAACCAAAGGGATGCTGATGCAAAGTACCAGAACTCTGTTGGCTTTTATAAAGGGTATTTATTTGGGGTAGAAGCTTACAGTTACCAGGCCCTAAAGAGTCCAACTCAAGGTACCATAAGAGGTACTTTTTCACCGAAAGTCTGTTGCCATGTGTTGCCACAAGAGGGCGGGCGATGTCTGCTAGGGTTCAGCCTTCCTTCTTCCCTGTTAAGGCTCCATGGTCCCAGCTTCTTCCAGTCTCAGCTGTAGGCTGGCATAAAGCTAGTCACTCTCCCCGGGGCTCATTTCTTTCCGGGCTCAGCTGCTCTGTTCTCTCCACAAGGTCAGCTGTAGACTATCAGGCTCATCTATCTTCCCGGGGCTGTGTCTATGGAGCACTCTCTTTTCCTGCATATCTGCTTCTGTGTTCTCCTTCTCCATATATATACTTGTGTGTGCGAGTCTGTTTTATCCCCACCAAGGGGATGGGGACTCAACCCTGCACACGCTAATGACGTGATCAAATAAAAGCCCCAATCCTGATTTAATAAAGTAAAAGTGAAACCTCTGAATCTAATACAATCTAAATGCCCAGAGGAAGAGACCAGTTTACAAACACAATCCAGTATCTATTTTTGGAATTCATAAACAATATCAAACTGCTACACATGCAAAACAGTCTATAAATTAGGCCTGAGTTTCTGCTTCCTCAGTCAACTGATTGTAGGGACCTCCCCAAAAAGTCATAGCTGAGAGGCCTATGAGGTTGTCTGGGAAAGAGAAGGTAACCTAGATGGAGTGGCAGCCATGAGTATTTGAGCCACTTCCTTGTATAACTTACTTGTGCCTTCAGGTCATGCTCGAACCTAATCTCATATATATACCACTTCCACTTGATGATGGAGTGCTGCTGTGTATGACCAACTTTATGGCTTCATGGGTTAGACAACACCGAGTTCATGACGGGCAACTCAGATCTCATGGTAATTGATGGCCTAGGGTTAAGTATTGGGTCTTTACTAAAGCCCAGGACTAAGCCAAAAGGTGTTTCACAATTATCTGCTGAGGATGGCAGAGCTTTGCTCCAAAATCCTAAGGGTCTATGCCATGATTCTCCTTTAGCATCCTGCCAAAGGCTCCAAACAGCATTTCTATTTGTCACTGACATTTCCAGCACCATTGGAACTGCTGGATCATATAACCCAAGTGGCAGCGAAGCTTGCATGGCAGCCTAAAACTGTTGGAGAGCCTCATCTTGTTCTGGTCCCCAACCAAATCAGCATCTTTTCAGGTCACTTGTTAAATGGGCTAAAAAAGCAAAACCAGATGAGGAATATGTTGCTTCCAAAATCCAAAGAGTGGTCCATCAAGATAGTAGCATAGGACACCCTGGGTGCCATTCCCCACAGAATCTTTGAACAACTAGGAAACACTAACAGAGCCAACTTCTGGAAAACTCCAGAAAACAGTTAAAGGGTTGAAGTAATTGGGCAAGGTCCAAGTGAAAAAACACAGATTTAAAAATGGTAAGAGGAACTCATGGTACCCTTGTTAGTCCCTCTCCCAGCCCATCTGCAGCCAAGTGTGGAGCCAGTCTTTGCTCCCATAGTGGGTCCCAAGTCCTGTACAAGAAGGAGCACAATAACTCCTTGTGCACACTGGGGTGTCTGGATGTCCATTCCAGTCTATCAGATATCAGCCTTTAAGACTGAACTTTTCTTGCAGGCAGAATCAGCTTGCAGGCAGCTTAAGCAGAGTAAGAAACAATTAAGTCACAGCAGCCTGGGGTAAGGGATTAACTGTTTTAAGTCATGCAATGAGCACCCAGGACAGGGAGAAAGTCTGTGTCACAGGAAATAGAGGAGGCATTAAAATTCCTTTAAAGAGGGGAATTCCTGAGGCCAGGAGCAAGCATAAGCTCAGGATAAAATACAGGCTCCGAAGACAGAGGGGACCCTGCACTGCAGATTTGCCTCAAGCTGATCTTTTTGATAGGAGGGCTAATCTCTGAAGAAAGAGTACCAGTAAATACAGATCCAATTTTCAAAGACTGAAAGGAGTTTTTGTGTTGTTTTGTTTCTTTGTGTTAGTTTCTGGTACTCAAGAAAATCTCTATCACTAGCTAGATACAAATTTAAGGAAAACACAGCTCAGGGGCTGACTCCTAGAGTTAACACTTAAAAATATCAAAATGTACAGTGCAATAAAAGATTACAAGACAAAAAAAAAAAAAAAAAAAAAAGGAAACCAGAAATGATGGCCTATCCAAAGGAAGAAGATAAAGTTCCAGAAACCATCAATGAAGACCAGACTTTGAACATTCTGGACAAAACTGAAAAAAAATGATCCTTAGTATGCTCAAGGAGATAAAGGAATACACAGAAAAAGAATGGAAGGGTATCAGGAAAACAATTAATTAACAATTTGAGATTCTCTTTGAAGAGATAGAAATTTTAAAAAGGAATCAAACAGAAATGCTGGCGTTGAAGGCCTCAAGAAATGAAATGAAAAATTCCTTAGTGGGTTTCAACAGCAGAGTGAATGCAAAGACAAGACAATTGAAATAATTCAGGCTGAGGAGCAGAAAGAAAAAAGAATTTTAAAAAAGTGAACAGCGTTTAAGAGACCTGTGGAACACCATCAAGCATACCAATATATGTGCTATGGAATTCACAGAAAGAGAAGAGAAGAAAGAGAAAGGGCAGAAGGAATGTTCAAAGAAATAATGATAGAAAACTTCCCAAATTTAATGATAGACATGAATGTGCACATTCAAGAAGCTCAGTGAGCACCAAACAGGATAAACTTAAAGAAAAACATGCCTAGACACACAGTGGTCAAACTGTTAAATGCCAGGTACAGGGGGAGAGTTCTGAAGGCTGCAAGAGAAAAAAAGCAACACATTATGTACAAGGGAGTCCCAATAAGACAGTTGATTTCTCACCAGAAATTATGCAGGCAAGAAGGCAGTAGGATGAAATATTTAAAGTGCTGGAAAAAAACAATTGCAAACCAAGAATTCTGTATCTGGGGGACTGTCTTTTTAAAAAAAATAAGGGAAAGATTAAGTCATTCCAAGATAAACAAAAACTGAGGGCATTCATCACCACTGGACCTGCCAGACAAATGGTAGATCAAAGTTTCATAAAGAAATAAAGAACACTAGTAAAGATAAACATATGAGTAATTGTTTTAGTTTGCTAAAGGCTACCAATGCAAAAATACCAGAAAAGGGCTTGCCCAGCAGCCACCTTCTTAGCTCCACCCTCATCAAGCATCTGGGCAGTGACTGAGCTCTAGGCCTTACCCTGCAAGAACATGGGGATGATGGCCACACTCTCTCCAATCTCTAGGGCACAGGCTCAACCCCCTTAGCACAGTGTGGTGGTGACACACTCTCCTTAATCTCTGGGGAATGTGCACCACCCTCTCTAGAGTGGCAGAACTCTTCCTGAACAATGGGGCAGAAGGCCTAACCTCTTCAGATGCTGGGGTAAGCTCACCCTTTCTGCATACATGGATGGGGTTCCTCTCTTGGTCCAAGAAGATGTCTAAAGTCCAGACCTCAGCTTCCATGGTTTTGCCCTTGAAGTAATTTTTTCTTCAGTCTCTCCCTTTTTTGTCCCTTTTAGTCCAAATTGACAATGATTCATTTAAATAGCTCACAAAAAGCTTGTTGATTTTGCATGTAGTTCACAGGGGTACCAACCATCAGACAGCAGGACTTTCCACAGATCCTTTCTGTATAACTGCATTTCCAATCCTGACTTACAAGGAAATGGCTGGCTGGTTCCATGTTTAGTTAAGTCCTCATATGGGGCACTATGCTCTTGGGACTAGCTTTCTGGAAGCTTTTTATTTCTGAAACCAACAACTTCTGGTTTCTTTGTGCCCAGGAGTTCAGGTCTCAGCTTATGCCTTTCCTCTCGCATTTTGCTATAAGCTGCAAGGAGAAACCAGGCTGAATTTTCTACATTTAGTTTGGCAATCTCCTCAGCTAAATATCCAAGCTCAGCTCATCACTTGCAACTTCTGCCTTCCATCTAATATCAGGAGTCAATTTTGCCAAGTTCTCTGTCACTTTAAAGCAAGTTTCCAATGATGCATTCATCATTTTCTTCTAAGGCCTCATCAGAAGTACCTTTAGCACCTGTATTTCTACAAACAGTCTCTTCAAAGCAATCTAGGCCTTTTCTAGCAAGCATTTCACCATTCCTCCAGAATCTTCCCTTTGCCCATTTATAAAGCTATTCCAACATTTTTGGTTTACATTTGCAGTACCCCACTCTCGGTACCAATTTCTGTTTTTGTCTACTAAAGTCTGCCAATGCAAAAATATCAGAAATGAATTGCCTTTTATAATGGGAATTCATTAGGGTAAAATCTTAAGTTCTGAGGCTGTGAAAATGGCCAGATCAAGGCATCATTAGAGATGCTGTCTCACTAAAAGTCATCTGCTGGCAGATTTTAGACTCCTACCACATGGCAAGGCAAAATGGCAAGGAATTTCTGCCTTCTCCCCCAGGCTTACTTTCTCCTTGAGCTCAGCTGTGGGCCATCAGGCATATGGCTCAATTCTCCCTAAGTCTTGTCTCTTCAGCTTCAGGCTGCTCCGCTGATTCCAGCCTCCAGCCTCTCTCTCAGTGTCTCAGGAGTTCTCTCTCTTTCCATGGCTGTAGGCAGTCCTGGAGTCCTCTCTCTCATAGCAGGGTAAAAATGGCAGCTCTCTTTCTATTTGTCTCTTCATGTTTCTCCCGTTTATATAGGACTCCAGCAAGGGGGCTGAGACACACCCTGGGTTATGCCTCAAAGAAGTACTCAGTCAAAGGCCCCCAATTGAATTCAGTCCAATCAAAGAGTCCCACAAGAATGGATTAATTTCAAAAACATGATCTTTTCTGGAAAAATAATTATAAATGCAAGTACTGTTGCGGTTTTTTAAAAATATATGTAACACACTTTTTACTTCTGACAAGTTCCAAATGCAAATGCACAAAAGGTACGGATAAATCTGTGGTTTGAGACATATGTATACAAACATAATTTGTAGCAAGTACAACAAAAAGTGAAGGGGATAGGGAAGCGGCTGTGGCTCAATCAGTAGGGCTCCCGTTTACCATATGGGAGGCCCCGGGTTCGGTTCCTGGGGCCTCCTGGTGAAGGCAAGCCCGCCCGCACGGCGTGGTTAGCTGACCCAGCAAGCACAAGCAGCAAGGGGGGGATAAATGGATAAATAAATAAAATCTTAAAAAAAAAAAAAAAAAAGTGAAGGGGATGAAAGGAAATAAAGCAGTGTATATATATGCTTTTGAAGTTAGGTATAAAATCAAATGTGAATGTTACAGACTTAGGATATTAAATTTTAGCCCAATGGTACCATAAAGAAAATACATGAAAAATATGTGCAAAAGGAAATGAGAAGGGACTTGAAATTATATAATACAAGAATTAAATAACTATGGATGTAGGCATTAACAGAAAAATTGAGGGGCAAAAAGGCATATGACTTACAAAGACCAAATAGAAAATGGCTGAAGAAGTCCTGTATTACCAGTAGTTACTTTAAATGTAAATGAATTAAACTCTCTAGTCAGAAGGCAGTGATCGCCAAAATGGATTTTAAAAACCATGACTCAACTATATGCTGTATACAAGAAACTTACCTTGAAGTCAAAGACACAAGTAGGCTGAAAGTGAAAGGATCAAAAAATGATACCATGCAAATAGTAACCGAAAGTGAGCTGGGGGTAGCTATACTAATATCAGATAAAACAGACTTTGTCCAAAACTGCTCTGAAGGACATAACTGCTCTGAAGGGATCAATTCAACAAGAATACATATCAATTCAAAATATATATGCATCTAATGGTAGAGTCCTAAAACATATTATAACAGTTGGTAAATTTGATGTAATTATGAATTCCAAAAATATATTTGGATCATGCTTGTAAACCGATCTGTTAATCTGGGCATGATTAGGTTATGATTAGGGCATTGAGCCCCGCCCCTTGGTGGGTGGGGAATCGAATATAAAAGGTAAGGCAAAGAACAGAGTTGAAGCAGTCTTTTGAGAAGCAGTTTTGATGTTGGAAAGAAGGCCCCAGGAGAAGAGAAGCAAGCTGTTCGCCTGATCGTCTACAGCTGACCTTGTGGAGGAAACAGGAGCTAAGCCCGGAGAGAAATGCAGCCCTGGCAAGAGAGGAACCCCAGAAGCCTGAACCCTGGCAAATGCCAGCAGCTGTTGTGCTCTAACACATGGCAATGGACTGTGGTGAGAGAAGAAACTTAATGCTTTATGGCCTAGTATCTGTGGACTTCTACCCCAAATAAATACCCTTTATAAAGACCAACCCATTCTTGGTATTTCACATTAGCACCCCTTTGGCTGACTAATACATATATAGAGCAAATAATTTACAGCTTAAAACAGAGAAATAGATGTTTCTACATTAAGAGGAGACTTCAATGCACCACTTTCATTAATGGATAGAACATCTTCAGTAGGACATTGAAGACATGAATGATACTATGAATCAACTATACTATATTTCAACAGACATATATAGAACATTTCACCCAACAGCAGAAGAATACCCATTCTTCTCTTGTACATTCTCCATTATAGACCATCCATTAGGACACAAAACAACTCTCAATAAATTCAGAATTGATGAAAACATACCGTGTATCTTCTCTAACTACAATGGAATGAACCTAGAAGTCAAAAAGAGAACTGGAAAATTCATAAATGTGTGGAAATTAAATAACTCACTCCTAAACAACCAATGGAACAAAGAAGAAATCACAAAGGAAATTAGGAAATATCTTGAGGCAAATGAAAATGAAAACACACCATTCTAAAACATATGGGATGAAGCAATGGCAGTGTGCTGAGAGGGAAATTTATACTTCTAAATGCTTACATATAAAAAAAAGAATCAGGTTCTCTAATCAGATAAGTACTTCACAACTGGAGGATCTAAAATAAAAATAATAATAAACTAAACATAAAGCAAGCAGAACAAAGGAAATAAAGATTGGAATGGAGATAAATGAACAGAGAATAAGAAAATAGTAGAGAGAATCAACAAAACCAAATCTTGGTTCTCTGAAAAGATCAGTAAAATTGGCAAAACTTTAAATAGGCTGATGAGGAAAAAAAGAGAAAGGAACCAATAACTAAAACTAGAACTGAAAGGGAAGTTATTACTCCTGACCCTACAGAAATAAAAAGAACTGTGACATCATACTATGAGCAACTGTACCTCAACAAATTAGATAAAATAGATGAAATGGATAAATTTCCATAAATGTACAAAGCATCTACTCTGATTCAAGAACAAGTAGAAGATCTCAACAGACAAATACCAAGTAAAGAGAGTGAATCATTAATCAAAACCCTGCCAACAAAGAAAAGCCAGACTAGATGGCTTCAATGGTGAATTTTACTGAACAGTCCAAGAAGAATTAACACCACTCCTGCTCAAACTCTTCCAAAAAATTGAAGAAGAGGGAATACTCCCTAACTCATTCTATAAGACCATCTCCCTACTATCAAAGCCAGATATATATGTCAAGAAAAGAACATTGCACACCAATATCCCTACTACCAAAGCCAGATAAAGATACATCAAGAAAATTACACACCAAATCCATTATGAATACAGATGCAAAAATCTCAGCAAAATTCTAACAAACAAAATCCATCTGTGTATTAAATGAATTTTACACAATAGTCAAATTTGATTTTTCCAAGATTTGCAAGGGTAGTTCAACATAAGAAAAGCAGTTAATTCAATATATCACATTAATAGAATGAAAGAAAAGAATCACATGATCATCTCAATTGATGCAGAAAAGTAATTTGACAAAATCTAGCACCCCTTCTCAATTGGAAAAAAAAACACTTAGAAAACTAGGAATAGAAGGAAACACCCTCAATATGATAAATGGCATTTATAAAAAACCCACAACTAACATCATACTCGGTGGTGAGTTAATGAAAGTTTTCCCCTTAATATCAGTAAAAAGACAAGGATGCCCACTGTCACCACTTTTATTCAACATTGTACTGGAAGTTCTAGCCAGAAAAATTAGGAAAGAAAATACAAGGCAACCAAACTGGAAAGGAAGAAGTAAAACTTTACCTTTTTTCTGATGACATGATCCTTTATATAGAAAATCCTGAAAAATCCACTTAAAAGTTACTAGAACTAATAAACAATTTCAGCAAAGTGGTGGGATATAAGATCAGCAACCAAAAATCAGTAGTGTTTCTATACACTAGTAATAAACAATCTGAAAAGGAAATCAAGAAAAAATTCCATTTACAATAGCAACTAGAAGAATCAAATATCTAGGAATAAATTGAACCAAGGATACAAAGGACTTTTACACAGAAACCTGTAAACCATTGTTAAAAGAACTATAGTTAATAATTTAATTATAGTCTTTCATCAGTTTTAATGAAAGTACTACACTAATGCAAATTGTTAAAAAAAAAATAGGGCTTTATAAGTGAAATATGTATTTTCCATGTAATTTTTCTGTAAACCTACAACTTTTCTAATAAAAAACAGACTACAAAGAAAGGAACTAAAAGAAAAAATCCAAGAGGGCAGAAGACATTGTGTCTATATTTTGGTTGTAGGAGAGACAGATGCAACAGCTTACTCTTTACTTTAGAAGACAACTGGATGTCTAGGAATTTTACTAAGGTGGAAGCCCTTGAACTTTTGTTCGATTTATCTCCCACCTTCTGCCATGCATGTGCCTTATCAACAAGTCTATAGTAGTTACTAGTTCTTTGCTTATTAGGTCCAGTCAGCATAATGCCATCACTGTAATGGACCAGTGTGATTTATTATGAAATGGAAAGGTGACCAAGTTTTCTGTGGATTAGATTATGACCTAGGGCTAGAGAGTTGATATACATATGCGGTAGGACAGTGAAGGGATATTGCTGACCTTGCCAGCTGGAAAAAAACTGTTTCTGGTGGTCTTTACTAAGAGGTATTGAGAAAAAAGCATTTGCTAAATCAAATAGCTACGTACCAGATACCAAGGAATGTGTTGATTTGCTCAAGCAATGATACCACCTCTGGAGCAGCAGCTGCAATTGGAGTCACCTCCTGGTTAAGTTTACAGTAATCTACTGTCCTCCTCCAAGATCCATCTATTTTCTGTACCAGCCAGATAGGAGAGCTGAACTGGAATATGTTTGGAATCACAACCCCTGCCACCTTCAAGACCTGTGTGGTGGCACTAATCTCTGCAATCCCTCCAGTAATGTGATATTGCTTTTAGTTTTCTGTTTTTCGGGTAGTTAATTCTAGTGGCTTCCACTTGCCCTTTCCTATAGCCCTCACTCCACAGGTCAGTGAACCAATGTGGGAATTCTGCTATTCGCTTAGTATGTTGTGGAGTGAGTTGCTATATGATGCATCATCAGAACACAGGCTCAGGCACAACAGAAACTTTCAGCAAATGACCACTTTATTACTTATATGGCACAAAGGGTCCAAAACATGGAAAGAGATCTCACCATGGCTGATCTCTCCCGGGGAGGCCAACTGCTTGGGTCAGAGTCAGTTAATGGCAGCTCCACATACCCTACTTCACAAATCTTTGCTGTTTGAGTGTTGAATATTTATACCCCCCAGGGGAGGAGACTCTGCCACTGAGAGTTCCTAACCTGATAAGCATCTGGAACTGCTTATTTCCGGTTTCTGGATTTAAGGTATTGTTAGGCCTTTTCATTAGACCTAACATCTCTCCTGGGCTACTGAGTGGAAACAGATTGAAACGTCCACACACAATAGAAAAGAAGGCGGGGGGATAGGAGATGGCTGCTAAGCATGTGTCAGTGACTTCCCCAGTAGTCCACCACTCAGACTCTCAACCAGACCTAGCTTACTCCTCCACATTAGCTTCCACAACATAAGCTCACCTCCCTACCTTGGACATCAAGGCAGAGCTGGGTCAGGCCAGCTGGCTCATGGCTTTCAACAATGTTAACAGGAGTGATTTGGGAACCAGCAGCTACAGCACATTAGGAGGGCTTTACTTATGCATACCATTGCAAGCAAATTAATCAGGCCTGTCTGGAATAACGGTTGCATCTATGTTCTTCTACCCCTGGAGACAGCTGAAGAGGTCCCACGTAGAATCTGTTTGTACACTTTTCAGCAAGTAGGCTTGCTGTTGGATTTCAGTCACCTCCTGTTCCACAATCCCTCCTCCCCCCTACCCCCCACTGAGGTATTAACCCATATATAGCATGAGGTGTTAGCAACAGTACATATGCCTCCTTG
>JAKSZT010054193.1:3465337-3635647 GCA_026826555.1 Tolypeutes matacus | reverse complement strand
AAAAAAAAAAAAAAAAAAGTGAGGCAGGGAAAAATTCAGACTTAGCAAAGAGGGAGTGAGGGATTAGATGGTAGATCCAGAAGTCAGTCAGGTTCTCTGCTGCCATGGCACCCCATGTCAACTGGACGAAGGTATTTTCCTTCTGAGTTGTCACCAGATCAAATCTGTAGAAAATGGGAGCAGTAACTATACTGCTTGTATTTGTACAATCTCTTACAATGGGAGACAGTTTTCTCAGCCTATTTCCAGTAACTTATGTTTTCCCTCTAACCACCCAATCTGCCTACCCCTTTCCCTGAGCTATAACCTTACCCCTTTCCCATTGATCTGAGTGCATTACCCATATTTCCCAGCTCATTTCCACCTCTCCCTAACAGATAGGAGTTGCCTGGACTCCTCAAAGGTGTTCAGTAACCATTCCCAAGAGGACTGGTCACCCAACCAGGGGTAGGCGTTGCCCACTAACTTCCAGTATGATTGTGTCAGGTCCCGTGGATACACCCCATTCAATTGCACCCCATGTGTGTTAAGCACTGCTAAACTCACTTCTGTCATCACACCCTTCCACCTTGTGGCCCTAACCTCCCACCATCCTATGAATTGTGTGGAAGGTGTAAAGGGGTGAAAAGCAGCACAATCCCCTGACAGTGGCTGAAAAAGAGATTCTCAAGTGGTGTGTCCTTGGTCATCCTTTTGGGGCCAGTCCTCATCTTGTTGGGTATAAGGGCAGATGTGCAGCAAAGTATAGGTTCCTCCCACTCCTTCTTCCCCTCCCTGTGCTAGGAAGCAGGATAAGGCTGTGTTTCCCTTCTGGAGAACTGCTGAGTTCAACTTCCAGATGGCCCAAGTAAGGCAGACAGTCCATCCGGTAAGAGAGTTGTCAGGGTGTAAATGTCAAAACTCCTTTTACAGGCAGCTATTAAAGTTTTCCACAAATCTGGCTGCCTGTGGGTGGTTGGTGACATGGAAAGTCCATCTAATTCTGTGAGTCTGGGCCCATTGTTGAGTGGATTATTACAGTAATGTGGGATCATTGGTCAGAGGAGATGTCATCTGGGTACCCAAAGTGGTGGCAGCACCACTTTTCCAAGGTATCTCATGTATGTACTTCATCTGCATGACAAATTGGAAAGGCAAGGCCATAGTCTGAATAGGCATCTACTATGACCAAAATGTAGGACATACCTTGGGATGGCGGGAGTGAGCTGATGTAGTCCACTTGCCATGAACAGACCTGTGCGGCCTCTCTGGGAATAATTCCTAAGTGCCCTTTTCAGGCTCTGGCTTGTTATTGACATCTCTCACATTGGTAAGTGGAAGATTGAGCCTCTTAATCAGAGAGATACTTTGAGTTTCTGGGCCCATAATTTCATGATGTCAGAATTCCCAGGTCCAGTTTGGGCATAGATCCACCAGCAGCAGAGGCAGTCATGGGAAATTCAGCTATTTCAGAGATGTCATCAAGGGCAAGTTCACTGTCCTCATCCTCTAGACAGAGCTCATCTTTTGCCTTTCTCCCAAGAGGATCACCAGCCTCATCAGGTGTAAAAAGCAGCTGGGTACATCCTTTATCAGCTATGTCATTCCAGTGATGTTTATTATGATATGGGCCCTGGTCATGCACATCAACATGAATAACATAAATGGTGCTTTTCCATACCGCCGATTATTTCTAAAGATCCCTTCCATATACTGAGGAACCTTTGATTCTCCAATCACATTCCATTCATGAACCTAACCAGACTGCTAAGCCATTGGCAATGACCTGTGAGTCAGTAAACAGGTACATGGGGGGGTGCATGGGTCCAGGTGTTCCAGAACTAAGAGGACTCTTTCAGCCCATTGGGTACTTTTCCCAGTGCCAGAGGTGATGTATAGTCTGCCTGAGGTACGATAAACAGTAGCTGCTGCCCAGTGGATACCAGATGGCTTTAGCCTGGCTGATCCATCAGTAAACCAGTGCTAGCTACTATCTCCAGAGCTGGGCCCCCAGCATCACCACCGCACACCCCCAGAGACGCCATGTGGTCCACGAAGACCTTCAAGCAACACCACACCTTCGAACAGAGTAAAAGATGTCCAACTTGTCCAAGATCAGTATCCTACCAAAATCCCGGTGATAACAAAGATACAAGGGTGAGAAGCAGCTTCCTGTACTGTATAAAACCAAGTTCCTTGGACCAGATCATGTCAACATGAGTAAACTAATCAAAATAATTATAAGGCACTTGCAGCTGAATGCTAATCAAGCCTTCTTCCTTTTGGTGAATAGACATAGCATGGTGAGCAGTTCTACACCAATTTCTGAAGTGTATGAAAGCGAGAAAGGTGAAAATGGATTCCTGTATATGGTATATGCATTTCAGGAAAACATTTGGAATGAAATTCCTAGTGTAAGACTGGCAGATGCATCTACTCTAGACTTTTTAAAGTCCTTACACCAAGGCAAAAAAAAAAAGGAGGGAGGAAGGTAGGATGTTACAAATTGAGATTGATTGGTCATCTAATCACACGTCATCAAAAAGTAGTATTCCCATCTAGGAATTTTAGGAAGTTGTTTTTGTATTTCAAGGAGAAAAACTAAGCTCCAAATAAACACATTTGGCTCTGGAAAACTATGTTATTTAACTTAGGGCATCTTGTTTTCAAATTTTAGAAATTTTAAAATATTTTGGATTTTAAGTTGACAGTAAAAGAGACCTTCAAGTTATTTTAATGCACTTTTTCCCCCATTGGGAACTTGAAATTTGAGCAGTAACTTAAAGGCATTCAGAGAGACATTGTTTTGTCTATAGGTTCACAGAACTAGCCCACTTTTTAGAGAAGTGTTTCCATTCAGCTAGGGAAATTTCCATAGAAGGACATTTAAGCATATGTTGTCAGGCATAACCCCCCAGAAAATCATTTGCCATAATAGTTGGCACAAAGTAGGGTACATGGGGGTGTATAAAAACAACTCTGACTCTGAACTGTCCTTCAATCGTCCCGATTCCTAATAGGACATATATTAAGTCAGGATTCCTGCAGCATTACAAAAAATTGATAAAACATCAAGCTGCTGCTTTGGTTTGTTCTCTAAACAATTACATGTAGAAAAACACCAAAGCTTTGTAAAAATCTTGAATAACTTAGAATTTTGGTCTATCTTCTAAAAACACCTGAGAGAAAAAAGAGTGGTATTTCTTATTTTGGGTATTTTCTGAAAACTCAAACTAGTACCCAATTTGGTAAATAAACAAGTAGTTTTATTACTTTCATTAGGACAGTGGTAGAAACTGAAACTCAAGCATTAAAATTCAGATGTACTCCCTTCTACCTTTTGGCTTAAAGCCAAAAGGTAAAAGATTCATTTTATCTATTAAGTGCACAGCTAAAATATGTTATTAAATAATTCTTAGATTTTTAAGAGTACTTATCACTGTTAGGTGAAACAACCATCAGAATTCCCCCATTCTTAAATGTGTGTCAACAGTTGAGAAAATGTAGAAAAGGAGACATGAGACTGACAGGTTACCTACTGTGCTAAGAATGCAATATAAATATCAATGTCAAGAATTAAACATCTTCCAAATTCCACCTAGAATAAGTCACTTGATGCTTCCTGCTACTTGCATGGGGTTTACTATTTACTATTTTCATGGGACTATCACAGAACAATGAGTTGTATCAATTTAGACTGTATATGTAGCAGGGACAATTTCTTCTGTGTATTTAGATGTATGTGGAATGCCTGTATCTCTTAGTTGGTTTGACTTGCTGTTGTGGCAGGGAAAGCAGTCTTACTCCTGTGGGTACTCTTACCCAGCCTTGAAGGGATCCACAGCCTCCCCACCTCCTCCCACCAGATGCCTCTGTCCACATTTCTAACTTTGAATATGTATATTTTTACCACATTACATAAATTCTCAACCAGCCTGTCTTGTTGAGATTGTGTATGTCATTATATCTGACATTCTTATAAACTACTATGTAGTCAATAAAATTTTTATAAGAAATACTGCTTTAAAAAACCACCATGTTGAGAGGGGTGACTTCTATCCCACATTAGTGGGTTGTCACTTTATTTTTAATGGACTAAGGTAAATAAAGGCACAATGGGGGAAAAAAAAAACAACAGTGCTGAGCATCTGGTGGGTCATCCTTGAGGTATGGTCCCCAGGATTCCAAAGCAGGGAGGGAGGGGCCTTTATCTGATGTTGCAATAGGATCATTTTTGAGTGGGGGGCCTCTGCCACCAATCATGCAAGTGTGTCATTTCCTAGAGGCCCAGGAGAGCATGATCCTGAATGTACCACTTCCACATGATGATACTCAGTTCTTGGGCAATGCCTGGGTGAGTGTATTAGTCTGCCAAAGGGGTGCTTGTGCAAAATACCAGAAATTTGTTGGCTTTTATAAAAGGGTATTTATTTGGGGTAAAAGCTTAAAGCTTACAGTTACCAGGCCATAAAGTGTAACTTTCTTCCTTCACCAAAGTCTGTTGCCATGTGTTGGAGCAAGATGGCTGCCAACATCTGCAAGGGTAGTCCCATCTCTCCCCTGGGGCTCATTTCTCTCCCGACTCAGCTGCTCTGCTCTCTCCACAAGGCCAGCTGTAAAGTATCAGGGAAAAGGCTCATCTCTCTTCCCAGGGCCCCTGTTGTGTCTAATAGAGCCTTCTTTCTTTCCTCACATATCTGCTTCTCTGTGTATTTACTTCTCAGAGTTCCAGCATTAAAACTCCAACAGCTGTTTTACCTCTTGTAGGGCCTGCTTTTCCTCTGTTCCCTAGCGGAAAATACCTGCTTTCCATGTCACCCAATATAGGGGTGCCAGGAGGATACCCAAATGAGGAATATGCTAATGCCAATATTTAAATAGCACAAAGTCTGGAACTGCATGCACCAAAGTTGACACTTCTGCATTCAATCCCTAATGGTCTATAGTCACCTGCCATGCTCCACTGCCTTTTTCACTGGCCACAGTAGGCTGTTTTAGGCAGAGATACTGGAGTGGAGGACCCACAGACAGAAAGTCCTTTATGAGTTCAATAATGTCCTTTTTCCCACCATGGGGGCAGTGTTGCCAATGCTGGACAATGCAACAAGGAGATGGGAGCACTGGGGGTGCACAGTCTGTTACTCACCCAACAATGATGGCCAGAATTTGTTGGGATAGGGGAGCATATCCTTGCAGCTGCCACTGGGATATGCAGTGGTGCAGGGTATCCATTTCTGTAATGTGTTCCCTGGTGGAAAACATGACCACAGGGGCAGTCAAAGGGCCATAGGGATCAACCCATAGGGTAGCAGTAACCTCCCATCTCCGTACCCTGTGTAGATGCCCCAGAACTCCTAACACTATTCCCCACCCTATCCCCTCTGCATCTCCCAGAATGACAGTGACTTAAATGCCTGTATCCAAAAGTGTCATAAAGATTTGTTCATTGCCCCCAAATTGTACATGCACCAGGGCATATGTTCTTTGGTCCCTGGGGTGTGAATAGGGTCTTTGGCCCCACCCATTGACCATTTTCAATTTAGTCAAATCTAGGTAAAGTGGTCCCTCCCAGAGACCAGACTCCTCAGCTGGGACTGAAGGGAAAGGTAGTGGATCTTTGGGATCCTTCTCCTCTCTTGTCTGTATGTGGGGATTGGAAGAAGGATGTTGGGGAGGGGCAAATTGTCCTTGTGGAGCCTGTAGCCCTACTACTAGTTTATATTTTCCTCAAAGTTCTCCATCAAAGATCTATCTAGTGTCCTTTGAGACCCCTTGCTCTAGTAGCAACAAGAACATAGCTCTGCGAATGGGTATCCCAGGAGGAAGGGGCAGCTGCCAACCCATCCCATGGCTTTCAGGACTTGCTGTGTTAACAGGCATGTATCTACTGCCCACTGGCCTGGCTCCTTTGTCACTTACCACTGCAGCCACTCTTCTAGTAAAGGAGCCCTTGCCCCAGCAGGGAGGTTACGTTAAACTCACTCTATCATGTCTCCCAAGGGCAGCCCTGAGGTGAGAAGCAGAACAATCTTGTCACCCCACTCAAGGTCCTCTCTAATCATCAGAGTCCCAACAAAGTGGGAATCTGATGAGGGGATAAATCCTGGACTATCCACGTGCCAGCACCCAGTTGTCTCAGCATCACCACAGCTTCCTCCTTGTTACTCCAAGGCTTAGTTACAATTTGGGGGAGATCACTCAAAGTGTGATATGCTTATCAGACTCCTTGAAGGATCCAAACAGGCTGAGAACACTGCGTGCCTATAGCTGCTCCATCAGCTGCTTCCTTACTACGCCCGCCTCCTTCTCCCTTAACTCCAACTGACTAAGAGTTTGTTGGAGAATTGGTTTGGGCTCAAGGTGGCCAAGTCTCCTCAGTTCAGACTGGTTGATCAGGGTAATAGTGGCACTCTTATCATAAAGCTGGGAGAGCCATGAGAGGAGATCCATACCAATCTTTCATATGCCGTATCTCCTTCTTCATAAAAACACACTTTCGTTTTCACCACTGGGTCCCCATCTTCAGTTGTAAAAGTCTCCTGAATAATATCGGCCTTATACTAACCACAAGATCAGTCTGGGTGGCCTGATTGCAGTGTATCTGGTTCCAGAATGAGAACACATACAAGAAGCCATGAGCCAGGGGATTGTATCAACCTTATTGATCTTAGTGTGGAGCCAGCCAGCCAACTCCCTCATATTCATGAGGGGATTCCTAAAGTCCCATTTACTGCTGCCTTTCCCTCAAAGTATGGAGACAGCATGCCTTAGGTTCCCCAGCCATAGGTTAGTACCTCTACCCAGGCTGGTAGGGCTGGGGTGACCCCTCAGTTTAGCACACAAAGCCATGAGTCCTGTGCTTTCCAGGATGTTTGTATACAAAAGGAAGGAAGGAGCAACAAAAATAGCAGCCAAAAAATCCTTATTTCCTTGTACCCTGGGTTACTGTGTCAAAATCTCTGGAACAAGTTGCTGTATGATATATCATGGGAACATAGGCTCAGGCACAACAGAAACTTTCAGCAAATGACAGCTTTAATATTTACATAGCACAAAGGATCCAAAAGAGCAGGTGATGAGATCTCACCATGGCTGATCTCCTGGGGAGGCTAAGTGCTTGTGGCAGGGTCAGTGGATGACAGCTCCACATACCCCACTTCACACTGGAGACAAGAGACAAATCTTTGCTGTTTAAGTGTTGAGCATTCTCCACCCCAGGGGGAAGAGGTCTGCCCTGATAAGCATCCAGAACTGCTTACTTCTCATTTCTGGACTTGAGATATTGTCAGGCCTTTTCATTAGACCTAACATCTCCCCCAGGCTTTGGAATGGAAACAGACGAAACATACACACACAAAGAAAAGGAGGCCAGGAGTAGGCAAGGGATGGGTGATGGCTGCTAAGTATGTTCTTGTCATTTCCCTGGCATATGTCTATTCCAATTACTCATTCCCAAAATGGGGGGAAAACTACACAATGTGTTTGGGGACCCACTGGATCCACTGTGAGATGGGCCTAAGCTAGAACTCCATTTATCACCAAGCCTCCATAAGCCCCTACTCTGACTAGATGGACAACAGTGGTTTTTTGGGTCTCCTGGGGTTAACGTTAATTCAGAGCCAGTGTCTAATAATCTCCAAAATGTTTGATAATTTACTTTTCCTTAGTGCATAGTCACTCTGATAAAAGGTCATAAGTCCATCTGGGTAAGGCTTGGAAAATTAAAATTTTAAATTTTTGGCAATGTAGCAGGGTCCTTAACCAAACTGACCAGGCCTTCCTTTCATTCAAGGGGTTCCAGGTCTGTAAACTGTTTCAAGTGTGGGACTTTTTTGAGGGGCTTTGACTCTCTGTGTTTGTGATTCAAGTTAGATTTTTTGTTCACATGACCTAGAACTCTTCTGCTTATACAGATAATGTAAGAATTTAGTAGGCTGCCTATCTGCTTCACTTCTAGGTACCCCAAGATAAATTAGCCAATGCCACAGATCTCTGCAAGTTAGACTATTCTGATTACTGCTTTGACTCTGCTGTCCATTATGGTAGTCACACTCACCTTGTCTTTGGCAGTTAAGTGTCAACACTTGGCTTCTGCCAACTCGAGATCCAATCATCCCCACTGTGTTTAAGGATCCACAGTAATAACTGACCTACAGAGAAGATTGACCACAAAGCTCTTCAGGGATGATGGAGCTGCTTTCACAAATTTATTCCTCACAGTTATGGTGAAAATGTGTCCTTCAGACATTTCTGGGGTGGGTAAGCAGGACACATGATAAATCTACTCTAACAATATCATCTCGCTAAGCTTTTGTATCTCTAAATCTCAGGGCAGTTTTGGCATTTCCACTTCATTTAATGTAGGCCACCTTTTGCTCCATGCTTCAGCCAACCAACCAAGCAGACTGTTGGAACTCTTTCTAATCCCTTGATTTATAACAGTAAATCCAGACTCTCAGCTTATTGGGCCCACATCAATAAATTCAACCAGACCCAACTTTATGTTCCTTCCACCATTATCCCACACCCTTAATATCCATTCCTATACATATTCCCCTTATTCTTTCTGTATGAATTGGAAAAATCATGCATCTCTTTTGGAGTATAGCATACCTCCCATTGGGTCACACTTCGTGCCTCACCTTTTGGGACCTGTTGAGACTTAAGTATAGTCTCAGAAGAAAAGAGTGGCAGTGGGGATGGGTCATAAAAGGAATTAGCAGGGTCTTGCAAGCCAGCTACCTCAGGACATTCTATTACAGTTTCATCTAGTGAAACAGGGTTCATCTTCAGAGGGAGATATGAAGGCTGTTAACTGAGGGGAGGCAGTTCCAGTATCAGGCACAACAGGATTAATCTCTTGAAATAGAAGTTGGATGACTGATTCCTCAGGAGAGACCATTACAGATTTATCTGGCAAAGAAGACTCAGCAGAATCCAGGGGTTCAGTCTCTCCACTGTCATCATTACCAGCCCATACATCCCCATTGCAATTTTCAGGATTCCGTTCCTTCCCAATCAATGCCCTCACTTAAAGAGCAGACATCCTGCAAGGTTGTGAATTCAATTTATGTTGTAATTCAGCCACTCACGCCATAAGACTGGTTTTCAGAATCTCAAATGTGTGACTACATGAATGAGAAGTTTCTTTTTAAGGCACACACAGAAAGTTTCATATCCTTCATGCAGTGCTTAAGCTGAGAATGCAAAGCCCTGGGCTCATCCTTTACTTTAACAACTTTATCCAGCATATTTTGGAACAACCACTCAATATTATTATACTTTTTAACTCCAAAAAAAAATCCATTAAAGGTCTCAAATACACTGTCACCCAGAGCCTTGCTTTATAAGTATTTGCTTAGCATATCCACTGGTGATAGTTTGCTTATCTCTATTGCCAGTTCATGCCATGGACTATCAGTGATCAATAAAAGAGCGTCATTATGCCCTTTAATCAAATTAGAGAACCAATTCCACAAACCCCAGATACAACTCAGAAATCTCATCCTTAAGATTCTGTTTCTCAAGAAACTCCTGGTTCGAAACTCAGTATTGGCGTTCTTCGAAAAAAAAAAAAAAATGAGTTAAGAAACAGACTTTAAATGCAAAAAAGTGATAAGAGATACAGAAGGCCATTATATATTAATAAAAGGGATGATCCTCCAGGAAGATATAATAGTCATAAATATCTACGCACCTAACCAGGGTACCCCAAAATATATGAGACAAACTCTGGCAAAACTGAAGGGAGAAATGAAATAGACATTTCTACAATAATCGTCGGATACTTCAACACCCCTCTCACATCATTAGATAGAACAACTAGACAGAAGATCAACAAGGAAACAGAGACCTTGAGCAATATGATAAACAAGTTAGACCTAACAGACATATACAGAACACTACATCCAAACTCAGCGGGTTATACATTCTTCTCAAGTGCCCATGGATCTTTCTCCAGGATAGACCACATGTTAGGTCAAGATACAGCTCTCAATAAATATAAAAAGATTGAAATTATACAAAGCACCTTCTCAGATCATAATGGAATGAAACAAGAAATCAATAACAGACCAGAAAAAAGTAAATTTGCAAATGTGTGGAGATCGAACAACACACTCCTAATCAGTGGGCCAAAGAAGATATTGCAAGTGAAATCAGTAAATATATTGAGACAAATGAAAATGAGAATACAACGTATCAAAACTTATGGGATACAGCAAAGGCAGTCTTGAGAGGGAAATTTATAGCCCTAAATGCCTATATTTAAAAACAAGAAAGAGCTAAACTCAAAGATTTAACTGAACAACTTGAGAAACTAGAAAAAGCACAGCAAACCAGTCCCAAAGCAAGCAGAAGGAAAGAAATAATAAAGATTAGAGCAGAAATAATGAAAATGAGAACAGAAAAACAATAGAGAAAATCAACAAAACCAAAAGCTGGTTCTTTGAGAACATCAATAAAATTGACAAACTCTTCGCTAGACCAACAAAGAAAAAAAGAGAGAAGATGCAAATAAATACAATCAGAAATGAAAGGGGGGAAATTACAAATGACCTCACAGAAATAAAAAGAATCATAAGAGGATATTATGAGAAACTATATGCCAACAAACTAGACAACCTGGATGAAATGGACAAATTTCTAGAAACTCATAACCAACCTACACTGACACAACAAGAAATACAAGAACTTAACAAACCATTCACAATTAAGGAGATTGAATCCGTCATCAAAAATCTCCCAGCAAGAAAAGTCCAGGACCAGATGGCTTCACAGGTGAATTCTACCAAGCATTTCAAAAAGAATTAACACCAATCCTGTTTAAACTCTTCCAAAAAATTGAAGAGGAGGGAAAATTACCCAACACATTTTATGAAGCCAACATCACCCTAATACCAAAGCCAGATAACGATTCCACAAGAAAAGAAAATTACAGACCAATCTCTCTAATGAACATAGATGCAAAAATTCTCAACAAAATACTTGCAAATCGAATCCAACAGCATATCAAAAGACTTACACATCACAACCAAGTGGGATTTATTCCTGGTATGCAAGGCTGGTTCAACATAAGAAAATCAATCAATGTAATACACCACATTAACAAATTGAAGGAAAAAAAACACTTTATCATCTCAATACATGCAGAAAAGGCATTCGACAAAATCCAACATCCTTTTTTGATAAAAATACTTCAAAAGATAGGAATAAAAGGAAAATTCCTCAATATGATAAAAGGCATATATGAAAAACCCACAGCCAACATCATACTCCATGGGGAAAGGTTGAAAGCTTTCCCTCTAAGATCAGGAACAAGACAAGGATGCCCACTGTCACCATTGTTATTCAACATTGTACTAGAAGCTCTAGCTAGGGCAATTAGACAAGACAAAAAAATTAAAGGCATCCAAATAGGAAAAGAGGAAGTAAAACTCTTCACTGTGTGTGGATGACATGCTCCTGTATTTAGAAAATCTTGAAGTATCCACAACAAAGCTACTTGAACTAATAAATGAGTTCAGCAAAATGGCAGGATACAAGATCAACACGCAAAAATCAGTAATGTTTTTGTACACTCGTACTGAACAACCTGAGGAGGAAATCAGGAGGAAAATTCCATTTTCAATAGCAACAAAAAGACTCAAATATCTAGGAGTTAATTTAACCAAAGAAGTACAGGACCTATATCCAGAAAACTACAAAACAATGCTAAAAGAAATTTAAAAAGACCTAAACAAATGGAAAGACATTCCGTGTTCATGGGTTGGAAGAATAAATATCGTAAAGATGTCAATCTTGCCCAAACTGATTTATAGATTCAATGCAATACCAATCAAAATCCCAACAGCTTACTTTACAGAATTAGAGAAGGCAGTTACCAAATTCATCTGGAAGGGTAAGTGCACCCGAATAGCCAAAAGCATTCTAAGAAAGAAGAGCAATGTGGGAGGAATTTCACTGCCTGACCTTGAAACATATTACAAAGCTACAGTGGTCAAAACAGCATGGTACTGGCATAAAGAAACACGTCGATCAGTGGAATAGAATTGAGAATCCAGAAATATACCCTCACCTATTCAGTCAACTGGTTTTGGACAAACCTACTGAGCCCACGCTAATGGGGAAAAACAGTCTCTTCAACAAATGGTGTTAGGAAAAAAAAAAAAAACAAAAAACAAATGGTGTTAGGAGAACTGGATATCTATAACCAAAAGAATGAAAGAGGACCCCTATCTCACCCCCTATACAAGAATCAACTCAAAATGGATCAAAGATCTAAATATAAAAGCCAGGGCCATAAAACTACTATAAGAAAATGTAGGGAAACATCTTCAAGACCTTTTGTAGGTGGTGGTTTCTTGGACCTTACACTCAAAGCACATGCAACAAAGAAAAAATAGATAAATGGGACCTCCTCAAAATTAAACACTTTTGCACCTCACAGGACTTTGTCAGAAGGGTGAAAAGGCAGCCAACTCAATGGGGGAAAATATTTGGAAATCATATATCTGATAAGGGTTTAACATCCAGGATATATAAAGAGATGTTACAACTCAACAATAAAAAGACAAATGACCCAATTAAAAAATGGGTGAAAGACTTGAATAGACATTTCTCCAAAGAAGAAATACAAATGGCAAAAACACATGAAGAAATGCTCAACATCACTCATGATTAGGGGAATGCAAATCAAAACTACAATGAGATATCATTTCACACCTATCAGAATGGCCACTATTCAAAAGACAGAGAACTACAAGTGTTGGAGAGGATGTAGAGAGATAGGAACACTTCTTCACTGTTGGTGGGAATGCAGAATGGTACAGCCACTATGGAGGACTGTTTGGCAGTTCCTAAAGAAGTTGAATATAGATTTGCCACGTGACCCGGCAATACCACTACTGGGTATATACCCAGAAGAACTGAGAGCAGTGACACGATCAGACATGTGCACACCAATGTTCATAGCAACATTATTCACCATTGCCAAAAGTTGGAAACAACCCAGGTGTCCATCAACAGACGAATGGATAAACAAACTGTGGTCTATTCACACGATGGAATATTATGCAGCTGTAAGAAGAAATGAAGTCATAAAGCATATGGCAACATGGATGAACCTGGAGGACATTATGTTGAGTGAAGCAAGCCAGACACAAAAGAAATACTGTATGAATACGTTACTATGAACCAAATATATTGTGTAACATATTGTTTGATCCAAAAAAAAATTTATATGTATACATTACATTTAATTGAGAAATGTATATATTTATTCATCTGTGTTTACTTTTTAGTTTTTAATTATCTATATTTTCAATTATTAAATGTACAAAATAAAGTTTAAAAAAAAAAAAGAGATAATGACAATGAAATGCAATACAGGGTCTAGAATTGAATCTAACAAGGGAGGAGAGAAGGCTCAAAAGAACATTAATTACTGGGACACATGAAAAAACTGGAATATAGACCTGTAACCTTTAGATCAATGTTAAACTTCTTAAACTTCATAATTGTACTTACTGTGGCTATATAAGTGAATGGTCTCATTCTTAGGAAATATACATAGAAGTTTTGAGTGGGAAAGGGGCTTGATGTATATAATCTACTCTCAAATATTTAAAAAAATAGAATGATATAACAAATGTGGCAAAAAGTTAAAAGTTGGTAAATCTAGGTGTCTGGTTAGGGAGCATATTGGAGTTCTCTGTATTGTTTTTGCATTATCTGTGAAACTTTCTTGTACGATTGAATTTTTTAATATTATAAAAGCAAACAGAGTCAAAAAAAAAAAAAGAGTATATTTCTATGTAATATATGTAAATAGTAAGAAATTTATTACAGGAATTGACTTATGCAACCCTGGGGATTATCAAGTCCAAATTCCATAGGGCAGATCACACCTTGAAAACTCAAGGAAGATGACATTGTATTCCCCAGGAGAAGCTGGCTGTCTGGAGTAAAGATAGAAGTTCTTTCTGACTGCTGAAATCTTCAGTTCTCCCTTTAAGGCCTTCAACTGTTTGGATGAGGAGATTTCTCTCATAGCTGAAGGCAATCTCCTCTATTGATTTTAGGTGTAATCAGCCATAAATGCAATCAACTAATGATGTAAATCCACAGAATACCCTCACAATAACAATCAGGCCAGTGCTTGCTTGAATGAATGACTGAACACCATAACCTAACCAAGTTGACATATTAAATTAACCATCACACTATCTTACACCCCTGTACATCATTTTACCCACCCCAGTTTATAACATATTTATAACTATTTCCTTGCATTTAGACCCATATCAGATGGTGTTATAATTTTTGCTTCAACCATTGAATATAATTTAGAAAACCTAAGACAAGATGGACAATATATTGTATTTCCTATATTTTTACTCTTCCCATTATTCTTTCTTTCTGATGTTCTATATTCCTTTTACCATTTCCTTTATATTTATAGAACTTCCATTAGCCATTCTTTTAGTGTAAGTCTGCTGACAACAAATTATCCTAGTTTTTCTTATATCTAAATATGTCTTATTTCCCCTTAATTCCTGAAAGATATTATTACAAGACATAGAATTCTGGATTGACAATTTTCTTCTTTCAGCACTTGAAAAATCTTGTGCCACTCCCTTCTAGCCCCAATGGTTTCTAATAAGAAATTTGCTGTCATGTTCATTAGTCTTCCCACATAGGTAAAATGTTATCTCTTGCTGATTTCAAGATTTTCCACTGTCTTTCATTTTCAAAAGCTTAACTAAACTTTTGGATTTATCCTGTTTGAAAATTGCTCAGCTTCTTGTATCTGTAGGTTTGGATCTATAGTTAGTAGTAATGTTTTGACAAATGCTCTTTCATAGTTTATGACAGTTGTTTCACAACAAACAATACAAGGAGTTGTTGACGGGGTAATATTTGGGAGCACTTTATGATGATATGCATGTTTGTTTTGTAAGTTTACAACTTATACTATATACTTATTGTTTATGGATATTCATGTATGAATGATAAACTTCAATTAAAAAGTTAAAAAATAATAATTTAGCCATTCGTCAGACATAAAAACATAGGAATAAAGAAAATATAAATATCCTCCCCAAAATAAAATAAACTTTTCATGTGGTTCTTCTTTGTATCTGTTTCTTTGTTAAGGCTTTATATTTTTCCATTTGTTTCAAGAATATTTGTAATTGCTCTTGAAGCATTTTTATGATAGGCTGTTTTAAAATCTTTGTCAGATAATTCTAACATCTCTATCATCTTGTTTTTGACATTTATTGATTATCTTTTCTAATTCAAATTGAGATTTTCTTGATTCTTGTTATTACGGATGATTTTCACTTGAATCTTGGACTTTTTGAGTATTATGGGAACTTATCTAAACGTTCTATTTTACCTGCTTCTTATGACCCCACTTAGTCAGTGAAAGGTGAGTGGGGGGATTCTATTTCATTTCTGTCAGGTGGGAGTAGAAGTCCAAGTTTTCCTTTCAGCCTCAATTGACAACTGAATGGGAGAGGAACTCCTTGTTACTGCTAGGAGGGATGGAAGCTCCAGCTTCCCACCAGGCCTTTGGTTATACCAGCCTGACTGGAAGGGGCAGGAATGCCTCATTACTGCTCCTGAAAGTGGCCTTCACTGACATTGTAGGAGGGGACTGGTTTTTACCAGTACACAGTGGTGAAAGCTGTAATTCTAGTGTAGAATTACTTCTGATACCAGAATTACTTCTGATCTCAACCAGTGGTGTGGGGAAGGGGCATCTCATTACTGCCTGGGGGTGGTGGAATTTCAGACACCCTCTGTGGTCTTCACTGACACAAAATTGGAGGAGGGACCTCATTACAGTCCAGTGTGGATGAAAGCTTCATCTCTCAACTCACGTTTTCTGCCATTAGCCTTGCAGGGGAGTTTGGGGCACTTCATTACAGCCCAACAAGGGTGGAAGTCTAGGCTCCCCACTTGGCTGTAGCTATTGTGGATATGTATGAGGCTGCAGTTTTTTTCCCTGTACTTTTCATCTTGAATATAACAGTCATTGGCTAAAAGTTTTTTTTCTTACTAGGTTGTCCCTTTTCTTGTCCTTTGGCTAGAAAGAGCAGACTTTTGGTCTGTGCACTTTGGCATTTCCAGGTTGCCGAGTTCTCCATCTCCAAGTTTGGAATATATGATGCAGTAAGAAAACCAGGTCATTCATAGGATTCCAAGGTCCCTAGCCAGTTTGCCTTCTTGGTTAGTGTTTTTGTACAGATGATATGATTTTCAAATGCTTTTAAGCATGGCATGCTTGCATATCTTTATAATAATATATCATTACTTGAATAGAAATGTAAATTGATTACTTTCTCCAGATTGAAGATTGTCTGACTGAATAAACAAACAAAAATCTCAGCTATATATTGTTGGCAAGAGATATGTCTAAAACATTAGCACACAGAAAGGTTGAGTGTCAAAGGATGGGGAAAAAATATAGCCAAAAGAAAGCTGGATCCATTATATTTATTAATAACAGGTAAGATTGACTATAAGTCAAAAAAGCAGCAATAGAGATAATGAGCGCTTAATAAGTATTTCAGTTTCTCATGAAAACAATAATTCTGCACTTACATCTTTTGAATAATATGGTTTAAATATGTAAAAAGCAAAAACTGACAATTCACATATCAACGTGGGAGATTTTTAACACACCTGTCCCAAGAATTGAGATATCAAACAGAAAAAATATTAGTGAAGATAAGAGATTTGAACCACATTAGTAATAAACTTGAAAAAGTTGACATATGTAGAACACTGTGTAGTAGTAAAATAGCAGTAATAAACAGTAGTAAAATAGATTAAATTATTGCAAGATTGAGTTTTAAAGGCCAATAAATTTGAAAACAAAGCAAAAGGGACAATTTCCAAGAAAATATAATTTAGCAGTAATGATTCAAGAAGCAACAACTTGGAGGGGGGCATGTGGTAGTGGGGAAGATGGCATGCCAGAGCCTCTGGCTGGAGTACCTGCAGATCCCACCAGTCAGCCACGCCTACACCACCACCTGCGTCCTCACCACCGCCACTGTGCAGTTGGAATTGATCAAGCCTTTTCAGTTGTACTTCAATCCTGAATTAATCTTTAAACACTTTCAAATATGGAGATTCATCACTAATTTCTTATTCTTTGGACCAGTTGTATTCAAATTTTTATTTAATATAAAAATATAGATTTTTCTATATCTTTACTGTCAAAGGCTAGAAGAAGGCTCTTTACAAGGTTGAACAGCAGACTTTGTATTTGTGTTCCTTTTTGGTGGATTCTTAATGACCCTTTTTGGTTTGTTTGTGAGCTTAGTTTTCTTGGGTCAGACCTTTACAATAATGCTTGTATATGTGTGGAGCCAAAGAAACCCATACATCCACATGGACTTCTTCAGCCTTCTCAACTTCCAAGTCCCCTTTCTGCCCTGGGTGCTCATGAGCTTTTTCTTGTTATTGGGGAACTCAATTATTGTGGACCTCTTGGGTATTGCAGTTGAGCACATACATTTTTTTCTTGGAAGATGTATTTCCCAATCAGCTTGGTGGAATAAGAATTCTGAAAACACCATCTATTTTGAAGGCTATTTTTGATACATCAGATGAGGATCCAAATTATAATCCACTACCTGAAAAGCATCCAGGAGGTTTAAAGCAACAGTGCCAATAAAGAGCCTGGGAAGACTCAAGCCAAATACCCACTGGGATTATTTTATCCTTTGTGTTGCAAAAGTGTGGATGCTTTTGATAGCTTTACAGATTTTAATTACAGAAGCATTTTATGAAATGGTAAACTGATTAATTCAGAAGACATTTCCAGCAATTTTCCAGTGGTTCCTCACTACACTAATACTGAAAGTATAAACTTTTGGAGCCAAAAAACTGGAGAAACAAATATCCTGCCACTTACAACTTACAAGTCCATGAATACTTGAGTTCCATGGTATAAGGCAGGGCTTTTTCTTCCTCCTCTTCTTTGATAGGCAAGGCCATGTGTAAATGAAAGTTTCAGAGAGGACAAAATAAAACTGAATTCCATCTCTCTTTTACTATTTAAAAAAAAAAAAAAAGAAGCAACAACTTGAGTAGTACCATAACCATTAATAAACTTTAATCAGTAGGTTAAAATCTACCAAGAAACACACTCACACACACAATCAATAAAAAAAAAAAAAAAAAAAACCTCTAAATTACAGACCTTACATCTCTCATAAAAATTAATTCAAAATGAATATAAATCTAAATATAAAACAATACTGTAACACTTCTAGAAAAAAATACATGAGAATATCTGTTATCTGGGTTTGGTGATGAGATTTTAGATACAATACCAAAAGCATATTCCATGAAAGAAAAAAAAAAAAGGTAGATTCTCTACTCTGCAATAGACGTTGTTAAAAAAAAATCAAAAGACAAGCCACCTATTGAGAGAAAATATTTACATATCACATAGTTGAAAAAGGACATGGATCCTAAATATAAAAAGAACACTTAAAAATCAACAATAAGAAAACAAACAATCAAATTAAGAAATGAACAAAAGATTTGAACAGGCACCTTACCAAAAAAGATGCACAGTTGGCAAACCAGCTTATGAAAAGATGCTCAATATTATTTGTCATCAGGAAATTGCAAATTACAACAATGAGATACCACTGTAGGCCTATTAAATAGCTAAAATCCAAACCAACAATACCAAATGCTGGAGGGGATGTAGAGCAAAAGGAACTCACATTTGTTGCTAGTGAGAATGCAAACAGCATAACCACTTTGAGATAGTTTGGGGGAAACAGATGTGGCTCAAGCAATTGGGTTCCTGCCTACCATATAGGAGGTCCCGGGTTCGGTTTCCGGTGCCTCCTGGAGAAAGCAAACTGGCACGACCGACAGGCACAGCGAGCTAGCGAAGCAAGATGACGCAGCAAAAAGACAGAGAGAAAGCAATGAGAGACACAACAAACCAAGTTGCTGAGGTGGCTCAAGTGATTGAGCGCCTCTCTCCCACATGGAAGTTCCCAAGATCGGTTCCTGGTACCTCCTAAAGAGATGAGCAGACACAGAGAGCACACAGCAAATGGACACAGAGAGCACACAGCGACCACAAACAGTGAGGAGTGGGGGTGAATTTTTTAAAAAATCAGTTTGGCAGTTTCTTAGAAAGCTAAACATGGTCTTACCATATGATCCAGCAATCATGCTTCTAGATATGTATCCAATTGATTTGAAAATTTATGTCTATGCAAAAATCTGCACCTGAATGTTTTTAATAGCCTTATGCATAATTACCAAATCTGTAAGCAACCAAGATGTCCTTCAATAGGTGAGTGGATAAATAAACTGGATACATCCATACAATGGAGTATTATTCAATGATAAAAAGAACTGAGCTTTCAAGCTGCAAAAAGACCTGAGGATCTTTAAATGCATATTGCTAAGTGAAAAGCCAGTTTGAAGGATACATATTGTCTGAGTCCAATTTTATGGCATTCTGGAAAAGGTAAAAATATAGAGACAGTAAAATGATCTGTGATGCCAGGAATTTGGAGGGAGAGGAAAATGGGTGAATAGGTGATGCATAGGGGTTTTTAGGACAATAAAACTATGCTGCATAATACTGTAATGGTGGAAACATGATCAATGCATTTGTCAAAACTTAAAGCACAAAGAAGGTTTAATATATGCAATTTCAAAAAAAATCATTTAGTTGGTGGGACATCCCAGGAAGGAATGCAGAATGTGATAAGAAAGTCTGATGTGTTACAAGTACATGAAACAAGCTTACTGAAGGTAGGGTAGAGGGAAAAGGTGCTAAACTATGTAACTTTGGAAATGAGTAGAGTTTGTAAGACTGCAAGCAAAGACTATCACACAAAAACATTTTACTCTAGTAGATTAAGTTGTTTCTCACAGAGGTACAGGTTAACAATTCAGATACTGCTATACATTATACTGGAATTGAACAATTAAGTAAATGGGTAGTAAATCGTAGGAGCTAGGTTTCTCACTGTTGGAGTGGAAATTTGTAGGTAAGAGGAAGAGACTAAAATGACTCATGTGATCATGTGATAATGGATTAGCATTGGAGACATCAGTATGAACTTAGTTTAGCCTAATATAGATATACATGGTTAAATATAGAAATATTTATAAATGAATATATGCTCAAATTAATATATGCACATATATTTTTTTCTTTGTCAGTAGACATGGACTAAAAGAAATAATACCCTAGTAGTAACAATCACACCAGTGCCCAGATCTTGATTTCTAACACCATTTATCAGTAAGAGGAATTATAGGGCTCCTTGGAGAAATACTAATTCTAGGACTGGGGCAGCACATACACAAGATGAACCTGGCTCATCTTGTAGTGCTTGAAAGTAAGGAAGTGCTAAAAAAAAAAAAAAAACTCATCGATGGGGATATGTCAAAGGAACACAGGAGCCAAATGACAAAACTCCCAACCACTGAAGCTGGCACAATTTGAGCAACAAAATGAATACAGTTGTATTTGCTTATAACCCAAAGTGTATAAATATATATAAGTACATACTGATAGAAATAAATGGTTGACTAAATTAATAAATGGGTTAGGAAGAGATGATTCTCCCATTAAGAAGATTTCTAAATAATTGATGTAGATACTTGGCCCTCAAGGGGATAGAGAATGCATAACTCCCCACTCCTTAGGTGAAGGCTTCCTGTAGAAACTTCTTTCCCAATGGTACAATATGGAAAGGGGTAAGGAGGGTAACTTTATTGTGGAGAAAGCTGGCAAACACTACTTCAGCTAAGTGATCATGATCAATATCATTTTTTTTATTAAAGAAGTTGTAGGTTTACAGAAAAATCATGCAGAAAATAGAGTTCCCATATACAACGCCTCTCATTATTAACATCTTGCATTAGTGTCATACATCTGTTACAACTGATGAAAGATTATTATGATTATTATAATTATTGTACTATAATGTACAATATAGTACATATGTATAATGTAATACATGGTTTACATTAGGGTTCCCTGTTTGTGTTGTATAATCTTGTGAAGGGTTTTTTTGTTTTGTTTTGTTTTTTTACATTTTAATCTATTAACATGTATACAACCTAAAATTTCCCCCTTTAACCACATTCAAGTATATTTTGACATTTTAATAGTTGGACCCTTGATATAATGTGATGAAAATGGTACTTTACCTCAGAAGTGGCATTTTGTATTAATTCATGTCATCACCTACTATCTTGTAGTTATTTGTTTATGTGCTTTAGCATTTTGTATTGCATATTTAAATTCCTTAAGAATTGGGTTGCATCTCTCCCATAATACTTAGTGTAGTTTTTTTTTTTTTTTTTTTTAAAGATTTTATTTATTTATTCATTTATCCCCCCCTTGCTGCTTGTGCTCGCTGGGTCAGCTAACCACGCCGCGCGGGCGGGCTTGCCTTCACCAGGAGGCCCCGGGAACCGAACCCGGGGCCTCCCATATGGTAAACGGGAGCCCTACTGATGGAGCCACAGCCGCTTCCCATAGTGTAGTTTTTAGTTGTTTAATAAATATCGGAGTATGCTAAGACTATGGTGCTTATATTTTATAAAATAATTAAATGAAATGCTGTTTGTGAAAATATTTATTTAACCATAAAGGCTTATAGAAAGGTAAAGTAAGTTTTCATGCACTGACTATGAATATTTAAAGTTCTATAGTGAAAAAACACATCTCAAAATTAATTTGTAAACAATTCCGAGAGCAGGGAACCTACAAAGAATAAAAAATGTCTGATCTAATTTTTTGGCAAAATAAAAGACCAAAGAGATTGAGGGAAAGCAACAGATATAATCTCTCTTGGCTATATAGTAAAGCTTTAATTACATCACACACACACACAAAGTGGTCTAGATAGTATAACTATTATGTAAGCACAAAACCAACTGAAGTTTATGTGCTTAGCCTTATTAGCACTGCTATTATGGTGTCCACCTACAGCAAGTAAAATGTTGATGGAGATGTGACTGGACTTGATGACCAAAAAGTTGGAATAAAAAGAATTAACTAATTTTTTATGTGACTGTTCTTGTGGTAGAGGAATTACAGCTTAGAAATAGAGTCCAAGTTCCATAATACTTGGTAAATTAAAAATATGTATTGAAGCAATATCATTGTCCGTAAGGATAAACACATGCCCATTATACTGGGAAAAGGAAACTGCACAAATGGGATGAACTTGCTGTATAAAAATACAAAGATCCCCAAATCATGTAGGAATTAAATTCTGTATACCTCAAAGTATTTTTCCATATTATGTGGATAATTATATTCTCCTCTCCATCATAGAAATATTGAGAGCATAACATGCAATATTATTATATGACTATTTCTAATACTTATGGAAAATGGTGCTACAAACTTCCTGAGATAGTGCTCACTATCCTCTATGACAGGGGTTCTTAACCTTTTTTGGTCACTGGACCCCTTTGCCAGTCAGGTGAAAACCATGTACCCCTTACTAAGTCCACACTATACTGTGTATTATCTAATAAATATATCACACCCGCACCAACATGTGCCCACAAGAATAATGTGGTTTTTTTTGTTTTGTTTTGTTTTTTTTTCATTTAAATTCAAGCTCACGGACCCCTTGTTAAGAACCCCTGCAAGTTCATGGACCCCTTGTTAAGAACCCCTGCTCTATGAGATAATATTATGCTTTTAGTTAAATTTCTAGGCTTATCTAATAAATATCTGTATTTGTCACAGGGAAATAGGGCACCTTAAATTTTATGACTTGCATCAATTACTGGTGATATTATAATCAATTAGCTATCAAATTGACAAAAAGCTGCAATGTAGCACTTTAGTTGGGGAAGAAAGGCAAAATTTCAAAGTAAATAGGAGCACATTAAGAACAACATAATTACACAGTACCATTATGGCCCTGATTTAAGTAATTTATCCAATTCTGACTGCCAGAACTGAAGAAAATTTTGAAGAAATATCATTTAAGTTAAAGTTTAGAAAATAGCCCTAAATTTTTTAATGAAACTATCAACAGTTATTTCAGTAAGAATATGATAATAAGAATATGGGAAGTTTAAATAAGATGACTATCAACTCCTCTTTTTCAAATTGTAAATAGAACAAGCAGAAAAAATAAAATACAAGAGTTTTAGGTTATTTCAGAGAGTAAGAGAAGTTAAATAATAAACTCAACCATAGGAAGAGGTTTTGAAAAAAACTTTCTTACATAACTTTAAAAATCTTAATTGTATTATTTTAAAAATGGATTAATCTAGTCTAGTCCCTTTGTTTTTCAAATGATGAAAATGAGATATAGTAACTAGATCAAAGTAACACTTCCAATTAATGGCATAGCATGATTCTAACTCTCATGAAAATCCAGGCTTTTGACTCGTGGCTCCTGTCTTCCAGTGCTTTTCCATTTTTTTATGCTCTCCAGGCAAGTTTCTTATCTAACAGATTGGTTTAAATGTGGCCTGAAAATTGACAGTGATCTCAAAAGACCCTTATAGCTTAAACAGCCCGTGATTATCAATGCGTTTGTTAGTAATTTAGCTCTCCATTCTTTCCCCACTGTCATTCATTTGTGAAAAACCTTGTTTCACTTTTCAAATTTCTAAACTTCCTGAGAAGCAAGAACTCAATTCACAGTCTCACATACCTCTTGAGTGGCTTATCTGTTAGATTTCTGAACATAAACATTAATTCTCCTGGCATTTTTTTATGCACTATCTCATTGAAATCTTATACTTCTATGAGGTATGAAAAAGCTGAAGATAGAGAGAGCAGGTTATTTGCTTATGGTCAAATAGCTTGAAAGTGGCTGATTTATTCTGATTCCACGTTCAGTGCCTTTTCCAATCTACTAAACTCACCATTATTGTAAAACCCTCAGCCAGAGTACCCAATTTGTATAGCAATTGGTGAATCTCTTATTATAACAATTTTATTCCTAAAATAGTTTTTCACATGTAAAGTACAAAGATTGCTCTTTATTGTTAAATGTTTTTAAACAAATCAGTCCTTGAAATTTAGTATTCATCCAGTCTCTCTTTCCTTTCAGGCCTGTATGTGGAATCAGAGGAAAAACTCTCATAATTAACCTGCCAGGTAGCAAGAAAGGATCTCAGGTAAGCAACCTTGAGATTTATATGGTTTATTGTAAAGAGTTTTGACCAACTGTGAGAATTAGCCAAAACTGCCCTTGCTTCTGACACCAACTGAAGTTTAGGCATACCCAGAACCACTTTCAGGTTCAGTAATTTGCTAGAAGTACTCATAGACGTCACTGAAAGCTCTTATCCTCATGGGTACAGTATATTACAGGAAAAGGGTACAGGTTAAAATCAGTCAAGGGAAAAAGTACATAGGCCAGAGTCCAGGAGAGGTACTGAACACAGAGCTTCTGTTGTCCTTTCTCTGTGGAGTTATGGTCACATTACTCTCCTGATATTTGTGTGTGACAATATACACAGAGTATTGCCAACTAAGTTAGCGCACCTAAGGCTTTCTCGTCCAGAGTTTTTACTGGGGACTAAAGTTTAGCTAGTAATTTAGCTCTCCAAACTCTAGCCCCTTCCAGATTAGGCTGATACCTTTACTCTCCAGTCACTTCTAGAGGCAAAAGTGATGCTGCATTGCCTAAATCTCCTGTCATAAATCACATTGTTAGACCATCTGGTGGCCAGGGTCCCTATGCAAATAAAGGCAACTCTTATCAGACATGACATTCCAAGGTCCTAGAGTCATCTCCCAGTAACCCATGGTGAAGGCCAGACCTCTCCTTGAGTAAGATTAATTCTTCACCACACATTTAGACTTTCATAACCTTATCTTGGGCTCTTTCTTTTTAATTCATTGTCTTAGTTTGCCAAGCTGCTATGACAAATACCACACAGTGAGTTGGCTTAAATTACAAGTGTTTAATGTTTCACAGTTTTGAAGGCTAGAAGTCCAGCATCAAGGTCTCAACTGGCCATGTTTTCTTCCCAAAGTCTCTAGCTTTTGGGGTTATGGTAGGCCTCCATCACATAGCAATCTCTCTCTCCTTGTGTCTGCTCCTCTGACTTCCGGCCCCTCTGGTGGTATCCAAATTTCCTCTCTTAATAAGGCCCCCTGTCATACACATTAAGACTACCCTCATTCAGTTTGGCTATACCTCACACCTAAATATGACCTTAGAAGATCCTATTCACAAATGAGTCCACATCTTAACAGATAATACATCTTCAAAGGGTCCTATTTACAAATGGGTTCGCACCCACTGGAATTGCATATTAAGATTACTTTTGTTAGAGTGCATAACTCAGTCTACCACATTCATTGTTCTTGGTTTCCTTGATAACAGAACCTAACTCTATTTATATTAGAAAAGGAATTAATACAAAGTTCTAAAACAGGGGTTCTTAACCAGGGGTCCATGGAAAGATTTCAGGGGGTCTGTGAGCTTGAACTGAAAAAAAACCAACTCATTATCTTTATTTTCTCTGACCTCTAACTGAAATCTAACATTTCTTTCACTTATGAATGTATGCAATAAATAAATTACAATGTATTCATTTCACCTGACTGGCAGAGGTGCCCATGGAATAAAAAAGGTTAAGAACCCCTATTCTAAAAGGAATACATAAGATAATATTTTTAAATCTTTATACCTGAAATTTACTATAGAGTATAACAAAATAATTTTAAAGGTAAAATTAAATGTTCACCATTTATGCTGCTTATTTCCTTTTTGAGATTTACTTGAGGGAACACACCAGTGATTGGTAAGGCTTGCTCACTGCTAGATATAAAACTTCTATTCAAAAGCATGCCTTGGAAAATTCATACTTTTCCAAATGTTATTGGCATTTTAAATTTCTAAAATGTTAGGAAATATAATTTAAAGAAATGTTTGTTACATTTTAATTTTCAGCTTTTATTTTTTGAAAAGGTAAATATAGACTACTATTTCAAAATACAGTTTATTCTTTGAATGGTATTTTTAAAGAAAAGTCCAAATGAGATAAAATTACTAAATTAATCTAAAATAAAAACCAGCATTTTCAGTTTCTTAGGTAAAAAAATAAACATGTTGATTAGAAAATACTGAAATATATATATATATATATATATATATATATATATCCAAGTCAATCAAAAAATTATTTCTAAAAGTTTTTCAAATCATTTCCTTAACATTTACCCAGGAATGATATTAATAATCTAAGTTCTATGGAGATATGGATATTAATTCATGTTTTAGTAGGTTGTTTATTTTATTTTAGGTGGGGGGGGCAGAATGGTAAGTGAATTTTCTTTTAAGAGACAGAAATCTTAACGGAGCTACAAATGCTAGAAATGGTTTTGTCTAGTTTATGCTGTCATGAGTAATCTATGATTATTTCTCTGGACCCCAGAGAATTGGAATTGTGTAGAAGATATAATGGAAAAAAGAGGATTCAATCAAAATAATTCAACTTCCTGCTCACTGTAATGAATCTGGAAGAGGATCTCATCTTATTTCATGTATAGAACTCACTTCATATTTGAACAACTCAATGGGAAT
Source organism: Tolypeutes matacus (assembly GCA_026826555.1). Lineage (NCBI taxonomy): Eukaryota > Metazoa > Chordata > Mammalia > Cingulata > Chlamyphoridae > Tolypeutes > Tolypeutes matacus. The sequence continues at coordinate 3,609,080 of JAKSZT010054193.1, read as the reverse complement.
GAAAAGACACTGAATGAATTAGTTATGTAAAAGTCAGTTTAAATTTTCACATGGAAAGTGCTGTGTATGTGTGGGGAACCTTTATTTTAAAAAATCATTTAATTTAGGAAATCAAAAATTTTATTATTGTTTTCATTCCCTGTCAAGAAATAGACAACTAAGAATTTAATCATAAATGTTTAATCATAGATCCTGAGTCTCCCTCTGCATACTTGCTTGCAATTCCCCCTGGAAATCTCTTCTTAATTCAAGGTACAGATTCAAGTGACAACAGCATCTTTTGACCTTTGGTACACAAAACCAGACAAGTCAGGTAGAAGGAGCTATGAAGGAGCTGCTGACCCATATATAAATCTCACCTATTTGAATCTCAGTCCTTCCCTTATTATGGGGCTCCATGATCTTAATCAGCATAGGACTACTTTTAGAACGTAACCAAAATGTGCCAAGGTTTCCTAACTATCCTTTGTCCTACTCTATTCCATTATGGTCATATTAAAAGTGACTATCGAGCTCATTAAAGAGAAGAAAATTATCAAATAATTGTTAACAGGACTAAGTAAGACACCAAAATTCTTAGAAGCTAGAGAAATTTATAACTCTTTAGATAGTCTGTGATAAAATATCTGTAATACCTCCATAGTTAGTGATTCCCTACTTTTAAATATATACATACTACCTAAGTAGTTAAAAATAAAAGATAGAACATTAAAATAGTAACAAAATAACAGAATAAAAAGTTTTAAAAGTTGTTTTCTTGGTCATTTTTACATTGGACATTATTTGTCCATAGAATTAGACATATATTATTGTTTTAACATTTTTTGAATTTTTGTTATGAAGAATTTTATCCATAAAGCTGGCAGATTAATATAATGAAGCTCCTTGTTCTCCTTACTTAGATCCAATAAACATCAACTGAGGGCCAATCGTGTTTATCCATTTTTTTTTTCTTTTTTTTAGGAGGTGCCGGGGATTGAACCCGGGACTCATACATGGGAAGCAGGTGCTCAAACCACTGAGCTACACCCACTCCCCCAATCCATACATTTTGAAGCACATTTCAGAATCATATTATTTCATCTAAATATTTCCATGTATATTCCTAAAGATAAGATAAAATTTTAAAAATTAAAAATAAGGACTTTAACATAACCACAACTCCATTATCACACATAAAAATTAACAATAATTCCTTAATATCATTAACTATTTCTCAATGTTCAAATTTCCAACTATCTCAAAAAGTCTTAAAATTTGTGCTTTTGTTTGTTTATAGTTTGGGTGAATCAGAATCCAAATAAAGTCCATGTGTTGCTTTTTAAGACTCTGTTAATCTACAAGATCTCTCATTTTTTCTAGCAATTTATTTGTTGAGGAAACTGGGTTGTTTGTCCTCTAGAGTTTCCCATTGTTTTGATCTTACTGATTCATCTCCTATGGCATAGGTTAGCATTTTCCTTTGTCTCTGAATTCCTGTAAATTCACATTTGAATCTGGAATCTTGGTCAGACCTAGTTTTGACTCTTTTCTTTTCTTTTTTTAGCAAAGTGACTTAATAGATAGTAATGTATTTTTACATGAAGAGGCAAATAATGTCTGATTGGCTCTCATTTTGTGATGTTATCAGGCATTGATGCCCAAAACTTGAGAGTCATTTGTTCACTCAGGATTGCAAAATTGTTATATTTTAATTTTATCCTTCCTTCTTCTTTTGTTAGCAAAATATTTCCCATAATAGAAACTTCCTATCAGGCATGACATTCCAAGGGCCAGAGCTCTGTTTGAGCAAGGTTAATTCTTCATTACACAATGTTTAAACAGCAAAGGCATACAAAGAGAGGTCAGAAGATACAGGCCCAAATATCCCAGTAACCCTCCAAAAACTCATATGTTCTTTTGCATCTTCTATTTTAAGGTAAGTTGTATTGAATGTAAAAGAGAAAGACCTCTGTCTGTTTCCCAAACATATCTGACTGTATATTTTGCTTTTAGAGCCCTCACCTGTTCTCTTTTAGTGACTTATAAGTAGTGGCAGTCACTTGAGCAACAAACTATATTGACTTATATGCAGTGCTCTGTACAAGCTTACTTCTGTTTTTACAAGTTATATAATATTGTTTAGCTATATTCTATTATTTTATCTCTCAGGATAAAATAATTTGCTCCTCATTTAAATTTTAGTTCTGGTGCCCTGCTCTAACTAAAAAGGTGAAATTTCTTCATGCCTTTCCCATAATCTATCTTAAAACTCCAAGTGGGGAAATTTTATTTTAAAAAAATGCAATGTGTGCTTAGATAGTACTTTAGTTCTTCATCTTATGGAGAATACTGTACTATTTGCCATCCTTACTTCATATTTCATATTGCAAAGAAAATGCCTTAAATGGTTCTTCATTCTTGAGGCCAGTGGGGGGGACACAGATCCAAATTCAGAAATAAATCTCATTGCCACCATTTTACATGCCTGGAAAAATGGTTCATCTTCATTTTTTTCTTCCTCTTGCATACAGGAATGCTTTCAGTTCATACTGCCAGCTCTACCTCACGCCATTGACCTTTTACGTGATGCCATTGTAAAAGTAAAGGAGGTGCATGATGAACTTGAAGATTTACCTTCCCCACCACCTCCTCTTTCCCCTCCTCCCACAACCAGCCCCCATAAACAGACAGAAGACAAAGGGGTTCAGTGTGAGGAAGAAGAAGAAGAAAAGAAAGACAGTGGTGTTGCTTCAACAGAAGACAGTTCCTCATCACATATAACTGCAGCAGCCATTGCTGCCAAGGTAAGCCCACTGAGAAAGACCCAAAGATCTGGAGGACCCACAGGTAAATAAATGTACTTGTTTCATCCCTCTTTCCATCCTATCTTGCCATAAGTTTAATACCTCTTCAGGGTATCCTAAAAAAAAAGAACTGAGATATCCATGACTTTCCACCATGTTCCCTCCACTGTATAGAGTCCTCAAAAGCATTGAGATTTGTTCTGAATCCTGAGGCAGTAAAGATACTGCTGTTACATATTAAAATAAAACTTCAGTGATAAACATGTGATATTTAAGAGCTCTTTGGAGAATTCATTTTGTCAACATATTAAATGGGCACTGTTCATACGTTAAGAACATCAAAAATTCACAAATTCTTGAAGGAGCAGCAAACAGGTAAACTTGAAGCTAGAAGAGTTAGATGATTCAAGAAATGAGTTGGGAAAGATTAATAAATTTTTTGAAAATGACAAACCTTTTCAACAATTGTTGAATTTTCCCTAACTAAGCATTTAAATATTACTTGAAACAGATTACCTTAGTGGTATAGAGAGGAAATGGATATAATATATTTGCATTTTTTAATTTCTAAATTAATAAATGTTAGTAAGACAGTATCAGAGTATTATACATTCTATCTTTGGACAATTCTGTATATAACTAGAGTATCTTGAGGTATTTCAATAAATTTGGTCATCTTAAAGTCACAGAACATGATTTACATAATTATATACATAATTATACTACCAATATATAAACCACCCACTACGCTCTGTTATATTCAAAAAGTAGCATATTACTTCTGGGAATGATGATTGGTCATTGATTGAGAGCATGAAGATTGAAAATGTAATTGCTATGTGAAGTAATTCCTAGAGTTTCATGGATCATCCAGATATTTAGGCTATAAGCATTGTGTCAGAAGCTTTTTTTGTTTTGTTTTGTTTTTGAAGACATGTAGATTAGTAAGATCATGGAGAAATCCTTTTGAACTATCCATTCAGGCAAACAGTAAGTGGTTCTTTAACTAAAGATCAGATTATTCTGTCTCCAAATACATTCAGTGATCCATTAAGTCCTTACGGTTAGTTAAATTTTAAGTTGTGTGTGTTGTTGTTGTTTTTTTAATGGAACTGATTAATGAAATAGGTGCATTTTTAAATCATTTTGTGTCCTTTCTCTTTTACTCTTAATGAAAAGAGTAAAAGTATAATCCATTTCAATTTTAAGAAAAAAACTTCTAGCATTTGAGATCCAAGCTGATTGCGTCATTCTACAGTTGGGGAAAAATGTGGCATATCATTGTTCCATTCTTTTCACCCTTTTCCTTTCCAGTCATTTTACTTGTATAGTTTCATGCTTTCATGTCACTATATTCATAGTTGTTATGTGTTGTACATTAGAAGCATCCATTCTACACCAGTCCTGCTGTTGTCATGGCACACGGTGAGCAGCCCATCCCTGGTCTCATCAGTTATTCCCATCATGCAACAGGCAGTGCAAATGAACGGGTAAGACGAGACTTTTGCATTATTAATTTTGCAAGCATGCAGACTACCTCCTCTCCTTGGAGGTAAGCTGTAACATATCTTGGAAGATTGTTTTATTCTGTGGATCATTAGCAGTGTTTTTTTGTAAAAATGTAATTGATACAGAATTTTCCCTGAAGGAATTTAATTTAATAGAGTTTCTTCTATGCCTAAGGTACTCTGCTCTAAAGATTCTGTAGTTTATGGCAATGAGCTTTTATCACATAACTTCCAAGAAATTCACTGCTCAGAAGTTTTAATTTTGTTTGTTTTCTTTAGCAATTTTATCACATATCGTTAATAAATTACCTGGCTTAATTAAGATGATCCATTAAGATGATCACTTCGAGCTTAAAATCTAGATAAATTGGTTGAGCTAAAATTAATTTGTGATTAACCTTGCTTTTATTTCTCATTAATTTAACATCTCATTTTTTTTTTTCCTTCACTATGTTCTCATTGCAGTCAGTCAGAGTTGAGTCTCTATGTAAATTCTGTGATTTGTAATCTTTGGGTTGAAACTTTTAAGGATACCTATTAGTTCTTTCAGTCACTGGGTGAATAATAGTTCTTAAAAATCCCCAGTTTAGAAAAGATTAAACTGATAAGTATAAATCATTAAGCAGTGATCATTTAGATCATGGCTGCAAAAAAATCAATCTGACTCCCTAATGTGAATAAAAAATGAAAGAAAAAAAAAGAAGCAATACATTGAAATTTGGCTTTAAATACTTAGGAAGAAGAAATATCAGAATTAAAAAAACAAAAACAACTCAGCCTCAGTAGTGTCTTGGGAGCTATAATACCAAAAGAAGATTTTAGTCTTTGTATTCAATAAGCCATATCTGGTTAAAGAAACTTGTTTTAATCAGAGGCCAATTAGAGAATTTAAAACTTGATTAGTAACATTATTAGTGAATTTCAATTGACAACTAATATGTGAATTCTCCAGATATACCTTTACTATAAATTATAAACATTCCAAAATGAGCCAGACTTGAAACAGGGTTTTCTTTTTTTTCTTCTTCTTCTTCTCTCCTGTTATAAATCAGTCATCACAGCTATAACTTCATTTTGGCTTTCAAACTACAGTAATCGGACATTTCTGTATTCATAAGCAAGATTTTGAATTATTATATTCTGAGTTTTAGTCTAGTACACCAAAAAGGATTTGAGTGACTTTTTTCCCCCAGTTTTCCCAAGGAATATAGATAACTACTAACATTCTAGATGCATAGGAGAGAAGTTAATTTATTATATACAATGGATGCCTGAAATCGTTAGGGCTTAATGCCCTGGAGGAACTAGTTGAGAAAGGCTGTTAAACTGTTCTAACTGGATGTCCTCACATAGCATCACCCAGGAACTTTTCTCATTTATTAAATTATATTTTAAAATCCTTAGTAACAGTATTGGTCTTTTGAATAGATGCTATGCAGTGTTCTAAGTAGACTCATGTTCTTGTTAATCAGAGCTCTACTATAAAGAGTTTAATGCTGTTGTTCTTCAGACACGGCATCCAGAGGAAAAAAATGAAAAGGAAGAAATAGGTAACAGAAAAGAATGTAAAGGAAGGCCTTCAATGTTCTTGATGCTACTAAAGGGGTTATATTAACTCCTTGAATGCTTATCAGACACCAGCTTCATTAATGAGCCCCACTGATTCATTAACAAGCTTAATGGCCTGGTTGTCAGTGTTTCAGAAGGTCTCTACATAAGAACATCATTTGGAATATCCTTATATATTATTTGAATTGGTTTTACAAGCTTTATCAGTACAAATTTTAAAAATTGATTTTATAAAGGGAGGGTCAGCTTACCTATTCAAGATAAAAAAAATCACTATTTCCCTCAGCTGGTCATTTTTTGAGGAATGTGAAGCAATGTGGAATAATGTAAAAATTATGCAACTTAAAATCAGAAGACCTAGGTAAAAGTCCTAACTCCACAACTTAATATTTGAGGCAAGTTACTTAAGATTTAAGCTTCAGTTTTATGATCTATAAAATATAAATAATATAATTACTTTACATATACAAGATATTATTATTTGTAGCAATTGAAAGAATATATATAGGGGGAAATTTGTAAACTTTGTAAATTTAGAGTTGAATATTTACAGAATTCTTTCTAGGTGCTAATGCTATGCTTGGTTTTCAGAATACAAAAATGAATAGATATATAGAGTTTACAAGCTAGCTAGAAAGTTGTTCTTTACTTTTCTAAGTAATTACTTATAAGAAATTACTTCTTTACATTTCTAACTCAGTTTCCTACTTCTTATGATAAAGAAAGTCAAGCTTTATCAATGTACTGACTTTTCAATGGTTAGTTGATAGTAATCTGATTACTATTTATTACCAACCTAATGAATTTGCTATTTCAGGAGATAGAGGCTTGAAAAATGCTCTTGTAATGGACATTTGTTAGTTACCTCTCCAGCAGCCATTCTCCTTCCCACTTCCTAATATTACCAGTCTTGTAGTTTCAGTAGGATTGGTCTCCATAGTGGAATATGATTGGCTTAATAGTCATCATATCCTTTTTACCTAGTCACAGTTATTAAAGAAATTCATAATTCAGGACAGTCAGAGCTAGTGGATCTTATTTCTTAAATTTTAGTTGAACTACTGGTACATAGACTCTCTGTTTCCTGCCAGATATGCATGAGAAAATATACAATCCCAAAAATTGCCATCTTGGGACCATGAAAGGAATGCCTACCAATTATGAAACTAACAATAAAGAAGCTAACCTGAGAAGTGGAAGAAAAAGAGAAATATTAGGTCCTGGTCATACTGTTCGAACCACCCACTCAAGCACCTGTTAAACTACACCTACTTTTTGACTTTACAGTAATGTGAGCCAATAAATCACTTTTATATTTTCAAGCTATTTAAAGATGGATATTCTCTTGTCTGCAACCAGAGTATCTAAACCAATACAAATCAATACATACTGTCTCATCAAAGATTTGAAAAGTGTTCCTTATAATGACCAAAATATATCAAATAGGAAGCCAAGAGGTTCATATTTAGATGAGAAATAAAACCTGATTCAGGAGGATAGAGAATGGGGGATTGTGACATAAAAGAAAATAAATCCTGTCTTTCTGTGGTTACAAAATAAGTTTAAAGGTCTTTTCAAGGAGACTGGATCCAAATCTGAAGAAATGACAACTTGTGCTTTCCATCTTCAAGTCAAAATAACTCAAAATAATTTGAAAAATCAAAGTCAAAATAACAGGCAAAGGAGGAGTTTAAGACAGAGAAGATACTCATGGAGATACATACTAGGAAATCTCTTCTGACAAAGAAATTAAATCTTCTGGAGAAGTCCAGAATATTAACAGTGATCCCCAAGCTCCAATGGATGCAAGAAAATCTGCTGCTACCATACCCTAGGAAGAAGAGTTAGTGATTCCCTCTTGGTAAAGAATATGGAGAAAACATTATGTTATATCCACATGGCCATTCAGGAAGACTCTGTCTTTCTGAATATTTACTTGGAACTTGAAAGAAAAAATGCTAATTATTAGCTACTTGTCACCTCAAAATAAATGACAAAAGAGAAGGGAAACATAATGAAGTTTTGGTCAGAAAATTGAAGAACATCTATATGGTTTTATATCCATGAGGACTTTGGTATACGAAAATAATAATAATTAATTATTGAGTGCTAGTCACTCTTCTAAACATTTACCATATATGAGCACTTCATATACATCATCATCATTTTACACCATCATTTTACTTATGAGACAATTGAAATTCTAAGAGGTTAAGGATATTAACAAGCTAGTGGCTGAACTGGTATTTGAATCCAGGTAGTCTGGCTCCAGAATCAGCACTCTTGATCATTTGCTATAGACTTTTCAGTACAAGAGAAAAATTAAAAGGTTAAAGATTTAGGCTGTGACTAGCTACTTACAAAACTCTTCTCAAAGATGAGAATTGGGATTTTTGGGCCTTGATTTGAAATATTTGAATGATAAGCTGCAGTGCACAACTTAAAAATTATTTTTTTTTGGCTGTCAAATGATCATTTATTGAAATATTTTCCTTTGTAGTTCTTAACTAGCTGGGCACTCCACTGCACCACTGTTGATATCATCTATGATGTCATGAGGGTGGCGGCCATCCACATTGCAGCCCACCGACTGGGCCGTCCCCAGAATCTCTTTAATAGTTCCAGAGAGTTCTCTGGCTAAAGATCGGTGCCGCATCTGTCGGGCAATGCTGACGATCTCATCGATATTTCCACTGTGCTTAATGTTTTTCTGCTTCTTCCTGTCTCTGGGTGGTTCCTTAAGGGCTTTGATGATCAAGGCAGAGGCAGAAGGTACCACCTCAATCTGGGCCTGTCTGTTCTGAATGGTCAGTTTTACTGTAATCCTTAGACCTTTCCAGTCACCAGTTGCCTTGGCAATGTCATCACCAACCTTTTTTTGGAGACAGACCGAGGGGGCCGATCTTGGGGGCCAGGGCAGACGTAGCACCGACTTCCCCACCGGTGCACCTCAGGTACACGACTTTGATCTCGTTGGGGTCGAACTTAGGCGGCATGGCGGAGGCGGCTGGTGTCGGATGAACCCGGATGCGGGACGACCGAAGAAAGTTGCACCCTGGCCTCCTCCAAGCCGAAAGCTAAAAATTATTTTTTAAAAAAATAGAAAGTACTTACTCTGGAAGTTTTCTGATCTGAGCAAAAGAACATTAAACTGTAAGCAGCAGTGGAATGAGAAAGATATTTTGATAACCCCATGAAACCAAATATTTTGGAGAACACAGTATTATATATGTTAAAGGATAATTTTTTTAAAGGTAGGGTCATGAATCTTATAGAAATGTAAAATAAATCTGTGTTAAAGATTTATTTTAAACTCTTTAAAAGCTGTTTAACCAGTTCAAAGGAGATTTCAAAAGACATGCACATATATGGACAGCCATGAATACTGCGATGAATTTGTAAATAAATACAAAACTTGGTCAATATACACAAGGCAATCATCAATTGCTGCTTCCCAGGACAAGATTTATTTACATTTCTATGGACAAGAATCATTTGCATTACTATCAGTTTTCTAAAACTTGCAGAGTTGAAAGATAATGAAAGCCAATGAAAAGTGCAGCTAATTCAAAAGGGAATACAAATCAGGACATTCTAATAATCTTTTTTTTGCCTATTGTCTGGACAGTGTACCTCCCCCTACCATGATTGTAATAATCTCCAAGATTTTTCTTGGTCACAACAAAATGGCTCATCTCATTAGGTTTGGCTTGATTTTTTACGTAGGTGCAGCAAGAGTATTAATTAACCATGTAGGCTAATTCGAGTTTGCTTTGCAAATACTAAGGCTACAAAATTAACTTCTGTCTGGAAATTTTCATAGAGAATCTCAGATTCCACTTTTAAAAGACTCTTTATTGCCATCCCAAGATTAGGAAACCAAGCCCAAAAAACTCTCTCCACTGTATTTTACCTGCAATACCTGTGGTGGATTGAAGTATGTACCCCAGTTTAGACATGTTCTGGGTCTTGATCCACATTTCTGAGGGTGTGAAACCATTGTAAATAGGATCTTTTGTAGATACTTTAGTTAAGGTATGACCCAACTGAATGAGGTTGGGCCTTAATCTGGATTACTGCAGTCCTTTATAAGCAGAAGAAAATTGGAGAGAAAGCCACAAAGAGGACTCAGAAGCTGCAAGTTAGCGGGAACCTTGTAGAGAGGTCATGGCCATGTGGTGGGAAGGCGAGGGGACCCATGGTTGCCAGCTTGCCAGAATACCACCTACCCCAGGAGGAAACAAGCCTTCTATCTAATACCTTGATTTGAACTTCTGACCTCTGAAGTCATAAGCCAATAAATTTCCATTGTTTAAGCCAATTTGTCATATGGAATTTGTCATAGAAGCCTGGCAAACTAAAACAGTACCTATCATGGGTGAGTTCCTCTCTTCTCCAGGTCGCCAAAATTCCTTTCATATCTAAGTGACCTTTACCACCCTTAAGGCTGAGACCCTCTACTCCAGGTTCCAGGTCTGATTTTCCTGGGAGAGCAATTATAGGCATTAGCTTCAAAAGTGCAGCCAATCTTTATTCTTTAAAATTGGCAGTCATATCTGATTAAATAAGCACCATTCTCAAATATAGTACTCCAGGTAAGGCCTGATTGCATAATCAGTTTGTCCACTTATAAACTAATAAAAAGGAAAAGATAGTCTCATTAAATATTTGCAAAATAGTTAATTGCCAAGAAAAGTTAACTGAGTTAGTAAGAGTTTCTGAATTGTCAGTGTCAATGAAAATCATCTATTTTTAAATGTTTTATTTTAGCTTAAAAATAAGATTCTACTAAATTGTGTGGGTTACACATACCTTAAGTACAAAGAAAAGGGGCTTCCTCACAAATCCAGAAAATGGAACATTTTAAATATCAATAATTTTCCAAACAACCAGAAAAATTTTACTTTCTTCAGTTTATTTAGCTGTATGTAATTAATCTTCTCTCATTCCACTGTGTCTTAGGCTAGCAGTCTGCTTTGAAGAAGCTATCTGCTTCTGGACTAACAGGAGTTTTGGAAATCCTAACTCAGTCCATTGTTATAGTCTAAAAGGTGTCTAAGCAATGTTATCTCAGAAGTTAGTACCTGTCTATCTTTAAATTGTCAGTAGTTTGAAGTATCTGCTATAGTACTTTCCATGAGGCTCTTGAGACTGTTCTTTGTGGAATACACAAACTCTGGCCTATAGTTCATTGCATAACCTTCAGGCAAGCCTCAAAATCTATCTGTAGATGATGGAGACTTAAGGCTGTGGTTGTTATTGTAACCAATGATAGGAGAATAGAAGAAAGTAAAATTTCTATTCAAGCATAGGACATAACTATTTCATAAGAGTTTTGATCAGTATTTCCCCTGTAAGTAAATACTTTATGGAGAGAGAAGGCAAGACCATTCTCCATGGACTTCCCATAGAGCATACAATTTCTGAAATATTTATATTAATAACATTTTACTTTTATAAATTTAACTTAGGGAAGGCTGAGCTTCAGTTCTGATATGATAATTCTTCCTATGCAATTTACAGTTGTAACACATCAGACCAAATTATATTTTTCATCTGTCTTTTTCTATAGTGAAAGAACAAATCTTTATGATTTCTAGGGGCCTCCTGAGGAATCTCAAATATAGTTTAAAGTGAACGCAATTCTTAAAATTTTATTTTATTTTTTTCTATATATAGAATCCAATTTTGAGTTGTCAAAGGATATTTGGACACTTGATTAAGAAAGGATCATGGGTGGGAAGCAGATGTGGCTCAAGTGGTTGGGCTCCCGTTTACCATATGGGAGGCTGCCGCACAGCACAGTGAGCTGATGCAGCAAAATGACACAACAAAGGGAGACAAGAAGACACAAAAAAACGCACAAGTGGACACAGTGAGCACAAGCAGCAAGGGGGGGATAAATAAATAAAAATAAATCTTTAAAAAGAAAGGATTATGGGTACCTGAGAAATAATTTTTAGTTGCCTATTTAATCAAAATGACAATAAAACAATCTTTAAAAATATAGGCAGTAACACAATTGTTAATGACCTTAGCTCTTTGATGAGTAAGGAACTCTTGTTCTTTGTTTTATTCCCTTAAATACTTAAGCATATAATAAAATTAACATACAACATAGAAAATTATTCTGGTAAGGCAAAGCATCTCTGCTATCTAGGCAGATTACATCTTACATATATACTAACTTATTTAATCCTTATGCATTAAATGATAGGGGAAGGCATTAATCACTGAACCAAGGAAGAAAGTCTATCAAAATTGTGAATTTTCTTGAAATTTTTAACACATTTCATAGCTTATTTTCAAGCTCTGGTATTATAAATATAGGCAAATATAATTCACTTTAAAAGATTCATTCTTCATTATATTCTTTCATGTATTCTAGAAAAAAACTGACACATTACTTTAGAGCTGCGGTTCTTTCTCAGGTCGTCCACAAGATGAATTATCTTCATAATAATAGCATGACATAATATATGTTAACATTCAGTATACATTGCTGTGTACAAATGAATCAATAAAGATTTTAAATTTTTGTCAGTTTTAGTTTCTAATTCAGTAAATATTGGTAGTTATAACCCACATATACAAAAGCTCTTTGGAGTCCTAAATAAGTTTAACTGTGTAAAGTGGTCTGGAGATGAAAAGGTTCAAGAACCACTGCTTTTAAAACAAAACTTCCCTTTTTCCTTAATTAACTCTAATATCAGTCCAAAGTTAAGTTACTAAAGATTTTGGAAATTATCGCCAAGCTAACATCTTAAAAAACAAAATTACTGTTGAAATAAAGATTGTCAGAATAATGATTCAATTTAATCAAGCATAAATATCTGTTTCATAATTGTAAACATTTTTATGTAGGATTGCTGTTAGCTTATCCTATCAGTAAACTTTTATAAATTTAAGGAAAATAACCTAAGAAGAACAAAATATATACTCATATTATATTTAACACTGATCAATTACAAAAGACTTGTTTGCCAAAGATTTACCTTAATTATGTGAACTTGCATTCTTAATATATTTATGAGTTAATTTCTATTAGAAGATTTTTTTTAAGTCTAGCATTTTAAAGTATTAGAAATTCATTTTCCTTGTTTTGGGGAATTGGGGCTAGGGAATAATTGATTTATTTAAGCACTTATTTATCTCTATAAGCCAATCAGAACAGAGATCCTTTAATTTAATAGAAAATATTAAAATATGTTGCCGGTCAGGACCTGGGTCCGTGAAAACGGCGCCACGGATGAGAAAGAAAGAATAAGACAGACAGAAGAGAAACTGGGATCAGGGGACTCTCCGTCCGATATGGATAGAAGAGCCATATGTTGCCGGTCAGGTGCCGGTCAGGACCTGGGTCCGTGAAAACGGTGCCGCGGATGAGAAAGAAAAAATAAGACAAGAAGAGAAACTGGGATCAGGGGATTCTCTGTCCGATATGGATAAAAGAGCTTAATTTATTAATACCCTCCAGAAACAGAGAAACATTTCACACTCACACAGGAAAGTAAAGCATTTCTGAGTTACAGACACAGAGATTGTTTTTATTCTACAACTTTAGCCACAGTTCCTGAGTAGACACAGATACACAAAAACTCACAAATAATAATAATATATATGGGATCAAAGAGCTGTTTTTCTTCCCAGAGGGCACCAAATTCCTAATTGATTTGACCTGAAATTGAACAAATAGACAAATAAACAAGTAAAATATTCACAGATAAACTGAGTTTGTCAACAAGAGACCTGCCCTACAAGAAATACTAAATGGAGTTTTGCAGGCTAAAAGGAAAGGACAAGAGAGAGAGACTTGGAGGAGAGTGTAGAAATGAAGATTATTTCATTTCTACAAGGGGTAGAAACTAAAAGGGTAAAGAGACAAAATAAGATATGACATATAAAAACCAAAGGATAAAATGGTTGAAGTAAGTACTGCTTTTACAGTAATAATATTGAATGTTTTGTTTTGTTTTTTAAGATTTATTTTTATTTATTTATCTCCCCCTTGCTGTTTGTGCTCATTGTGTCCATTTGCTGTGCATTTTTCTGTGTCTGCTTGTCTCTCTTTGTTGGGTCATCTTGCTCACCGCGCCATGTGGGCTGGCTTGCCTTCACCAGGAGGCCCTGGGAATTGAACCCAGGGCTTCCCATATGGTAAATGGGAGCCCAACCAATTGAGCCACAGCCGCTTCCCCATATTGAATGTTAATGGAGTAAATTCCCCAATCAAAAGACATAGATTGGCAAAATGGATTAAAAAATACAAAAAGTATGATCCATCTAAATGTTGTCTCAAGAGACTCACCTTAGACCCAAGGACACAAATAGGTTGGAAGTGAAAGGTTGGAAAAAAATATCCCACATAACCACTAACCAAAACAGGTCTAGGTTAGCTATACTAATATGAGACAAAATAGACTTTAAATGCTTTTGTAAGAGACAAAGAAGGACACTATATATTATTAAAAGGGGCAATCTACCAAGAAGAAAGAACAAATGTAAAAATTTATACACCTAACCACAGTGTCCCAAAATATGTGAGGCAAACACTGGCAAAACTGAAGGGAGAAATAGATGTCTCTACAATAATAGTTGGAGATTTCAATATACTACTCTCATCAATAGATAGAACATGTAGACAGGGGATCAGTAAGGAAGCAAAGAAGTTAAATAATATGATAAATGAACTAGAACTAACAGATACATACAGAACATTGCACCACAAAACAGAAGAATATACATTCTTCTCAAGTGCTCATGGATCATTATCCAGGTTAGACCACATATTGGTTCACCAAACAAGTCTCAATACATTTAAAAAGATTGAAATTCTATAAAGCAGTTTCTCTGACCATAATGGAATGAAGCTGGAAATCAATAATAGGTGGAGAACTGGAAATTTCAAAATGAGGAAGTTAAACAACATACTCTTAAAACAATCATTGGGTCAAAGAAGAAAAGGCAAAAGAAATCATTAAATAATTCAAGACGAATGAAAACAAGAACACAACATATTAACACTTATGGGATGCAGCAAAAGCAGTGCTTAGAGGGAAATGTATAGCTTTAAATGCCTACATTAATAAAGAAGAAGAGCTAAAATCAAAGACCTATCTGTACACCTGGAGGAATTAGAAAAAGAACAGCAAACTAAACCCAAAGCAAGCAGAAGGAAATAAATTATATTGAAAATAAAAAAAAACAGTAGAGAGAATTAGCAAAAACAAAAGTTGGCTCTTTGAGAAGATCAATAAAATTGTCAAGCCCTTATCTAGACTGATAAAGAAAAGAGAGAAGATGCAAAAAAAAAAAAAAAAAAAAAAAAAAAGAGGGAGACGTTTCTTCTGACCCCACAGAAATAAAACATAGCATTAGAAAATACTATTAACAACTGTATGCCAACAAATTAGACAACTAAGATGAAATGGGCAAATTCCTAGAAACACAGGAACAACCTACAATGACTCTAGAAGATATAGAAGACTTTAACAGACCAGTTGCAAGTAAAGTGATTGAATCAGTCATCAGAAACCTCCCAACAAAAAAAAAACCTAGCATCAGATGGTTTCACAGATGAATTCTACCAATCATTCCAAGAAGAATTAATACCAATCCTGCTCAAACTCTTCCAAAAAATTAAAGAGGAAGGAACACTACATAACTTATTCTGTGAAGCCAACATCACCCTAATACCAAAGCCAGATAAAGATACTACAATAAAAGAAAATTACAGACCAGTTTCTCTAATGAATGTAGATGCAAAAATCCTCAACAAAATACTTGCAAATTCAATCCAACAGTACATTAAAAGAAGTATACCCAATTATAAGTGGGTTTTATCCCTGCTATGTAAGGGTAGTTCAACACAAGAAAATAAATTGATGTAATACACCACATTAATAAATCAAAGGAGATATCCAAAAGAATGAAAGAGGACCCCTATCTTAAAACTTACAAAAAGTAACTTAAAATGGATCAAAGACCTAAATATAAGAGCCAAAACCATAAAATGTAGGAAAGTATCTTTAAGATTTATGGTAGGCAATGGTTTCTTAGAATTTACACCCAAAACACAAGCAACAAAAGAAAATGAAAAGACAGCCTACTCAATGGGAGAAAATATGTAGAAACCACATCTCCGATAAGGGTTTAATATCCAGAATAAATAAAGAAATCTTACAACTCAACAATAAAGACAAACAGCCAAATTTTAAAATGGGCAAAAAACTTGAACAGACATTTTTCCAAAGAGGAAATATAAATAGTATAAAGCACCTGAAAAGACGTTCAACATTACTAGCTATTAGGAAAATGCAAATAAAAACCACAATAAGTTATCATTTCACAATTACTAGAATGGTCACTGTTAAGAAACAGAAAACTACAAGTGTTGGAGAGGATATGGAGAAATAGGAACACTCATTCGCTGCTGGTGGGAATATAAAATGGTGCAGCTGCTGTGGAAGCATATGGAATTGCCATATGAGGATTGCTGGAAGATGGTGTTGGATTAGGCAGACAAGGCTTGGCTCTCTCACAAAAGCAATGGAGAAAGAGCCAAAAAGCTGCCCATGGGGCCTGCTTTGGGGGTCACCAGACCAGGACAGTGCTTCACAACTCCCAGAAGGGTGAGGGACAGAGAGATGAAGAACCCGAAACAACAAACTCTGAGTTACTAAACCTCCCAGCTGCCGAGAAGGAGCCCCCTTCCCCACCCACAAAATATTAAGCTGAGGTAAAACCCCCTGCTCAGGGGTTCTTAACTAGGGGTCTGTGAACTTGAATTGAAATTCAAAAAAACATTATTCTTGTGGGGCTGTGTTGGTACAGGTGTGATATATTTATTTATTAAATAATACACTGTATAGTGTAGTAAGTAGTCCATAGTTTTCACCTGACTGGCAAAGGGGTCCATGAAACAAAAAAGTTTAAGAACCCCTGCAGCTCACTGCAACTCACTGAGAGGGGAACAGATGTCTTCTTCCCTGACAGCTGTTACAAGTGAAAAGAAAGGGGAAGTCGGGGGGCTTTTCTTCAGTGAATTCAGCCAGAGGAGCTCAGTTTGAATCTCAGCTCCAGCCAGACCAAAACAAAGGAAAACAGAGAGATACACCTCTGTGGAAAGGTACATCAACAAGCACCATCTGCTGGCCACTCTGAAAATTGCATGGGCAAAAACTGCACTTGGGTCTCACTCTGTTCTCTAACTTCTGGGAGAAAATCTGCACCCCATTAATAAGTCCCTGGCAAAATTTTGATAACTTAAGCTGGGCAATTTTAAAGACTTAGGATAAATTGAACCAAATATCAAAGAAGAGCTGTGAAAAAAAAAAAAAATAGCCAAGAGAGAGAAATTGAACATCAGAGTAAATTCACCAACATATTCTGGTGCTTAGACATCAGCAAAAAATTACAAGCCATATTAAGAAAAAGGAAGAGATGGCCCAACCAAAGGAACAAACCAAATATCCTGAAGAGATAGAGGATTTAAGACAATCAGTGATAATCACACACTCTCTTAAATCAATTTAAAGAATTGAAAGAAAGGCTAATAAATATACGTTCTCATACATTTTTCACAAAGCCTACAATTACTATCAATAAAGTAAATAGGGAACTAGATTAAAATAAACTACATAGACCTCTTTCAAGTCTGGGAAGCTATATGTTTTGTACTTTAATTAACAACATGAGCTTTAGCATCAGATAGTTTCAGTTCTGTCAGTTATTGTCTATGACATTGGGTGAGTAGCTTCTCACAGTCTTCTCTATAATAGAAATAATGATAATTTTAACCCCATTATTATTTCATGAGTAAGTTATGACTATCAAATAATATATGGATGTAAAAGTACTTAGCACAGTACCTGGATCAAAGTAAGCATTCAATATTTGAGGGTTGATATCAGTGAAGTAATATAGTCTACATACAAGCTTAATTCAACCTTCAGGTATTACTTATACATTTCTCCCTTCACATCACCACTTTCCTTTGCCCAACTGAATAATTAATTTTTTTCCTTCTGCTTATTCAATTTTGAGCCATCCTTTAAAGCCTAGCTCAGTATTTCTTCACATTTTATAGATGGTAACCTCCTTTGGGAATGTGATAAAAGTTGTGGACCTTCATTAATGCCTCACACATACTAACTTTGAATACAGTTGCTGGGAGGATCCCTTAGATAAGAACTCCTAGTCCAACTAAAGTCTAGCCTCCTCCTTAAAGCCTTTCATGAATCCATTCTATACTTACCTTAACTTTACTTTTGCATTACATTTATTCATTCATCAAATATTTATTTAGGTACCAATAGGTATAAATCATTGTACTAGATGCTGTGAATTTTTTAACAATTGAGTATTATCTGGGCCCTGCCTTCAGGGAACTCACAATGTAATATAAGAAAGAATATATTATTAAATGAACCATTTTTATAAGCTTATATAACTGTAAGTATTCTCATAAGATAAAAAACTAGTCTATTCCTCCAAATCCCATTTTAGGAAATCCAGTGATTTTATCAGTGGATTTTTTTTTTTTTTTTTTTATTCATTTGGCATAATAAATTCCCAGGGAGCAACCTGATCTAATCTACCATCATCTTTCACCTTAACTATTTCTGTAGTTGATTTTATCAATTCCACCCTTGCCTACCTTTAATTTATCTCACTGCCAGAATGAACTTTTTAAAACATAAATCATATCACTTTCCTACTTAAAACCTTTAATGAATTCTCATTACACTGAAACTTCTTGACCTGTTGCATTAGACTCTACATGATCTGGCTCTTCCCTACTTTTCTAGACTCTTCTCTTGCCTTTCCTCTCCCCCTCTCCATTGTTCACTAAGCTTCATCAAGCTTTTTTCTGCCTGGGAGAACATGCTGTCCCGACTGTCTAAAATGTTTATCCCTACTCTTTGTCTGCATAACTCCTTTGTATTCTTTTGATACCAGTGTAGGGCATAGAAGACTTCTCTGATCACCCTTCAATCTAAATTATGCCCGCAATTATTATCTTATAGCACCTTGTTCTTTTCCTTTATAGCACTTAGCACAATTTAGAATTAAAGACTTATTCATGTTTTTATTTAATTTCTGTCTATATATGTTGATTGTAAGGTCCATGAGAACAAGGATCACATCTCTTTTGTTTATATGATCTATATAGCACCTAACACAGGTTGGCACACAGTATATGCTCTATAAATATTTGTTGAATCTGATCCATGCAATAATATGATACATCTTCCATCTCTAAGCAATAGATATCCATTAACTAAATTCACAAGACTGATATTTAAAACTGAGACATTTGGTAAGTGTTTTAGTTTCCTTGGTGCTTCCCGACTTTTCTAGGCAAAGACCATGGTGCAATGAGTTTGCTTAAACAACAAGAATTTATTAGCTCAAAGTTTTGAGGCTAATAGAAGTCCAAATCAAGTCATCATCAAGGTGATGCTTTCTTCCCAAAAACTATGCATTTTGGGGCTGGCTGTCAGCAATCCTTAGCTTTTTTGTCATATGGCAGTGCACATGGCAGCCTTTCCTGGTCTCTCCCTTCTCTTCGAGGTTCTGTTGACTTCCAGCTTCTGGCTGCTCCCTCTGTGGCTCTCTCTCTCTCTGTATGAATTTCACTCCACTTACAAAGGACTCCAGTAATAGGATTAAGACCTATCCTGATTGAGTTAGGTCATACCTTAACTGAAGTAACCTCATCAAAAGGTCCTACTTCCAATGGGTTCACACCAAAAGAAGTGGATTAAATTTAAGAACATGTTTTTCTGGGGTACATAGCTCCAAACCACCATAGTAAGTTATGTGTAAGAACTCTTCTAGTAAATAGATAAGTAATCATCCCTTTTTCTCCCTATGGTAAGCCAATATATTAAGAACCATAATAATAATATTAGCTATCATTTCTTGAGTGCTAGATATAATACAGACACTATTTTAAGTGTTTTGTATATGCTATCAGAAATTAATACTAAAATAAAAATATAAAGAAGAATATACCTTTTTATTTTCCTGGAGGGTAAATTTATTTGAGAAATCAAATAATAGTGAGGATTATGGTTACACTACTAAGAACAGCAGAAATTGCAACAACAACAAAAAAAAATTAAGCACTGAAAGAATAATTTTAATAAGTATAAATATTCCTTGTAAAAAATCAAACTCATATGAATATTTAAGTTTTTAGGTTCATAAGGAAAGATTAGTTATATTCATACCTCATATGTTCACTATCAAGACAAAATCATGAAGTATGATTTTTCTTTATAAATGTAAAACATGAATCTCTTGGGGTTTTTTTCTCATATCCTGGATTTTAATCTAAACTCAGGTCTTCACATATATCCTTGTTAAAGCTCATTTATACAATTCCACTCATTAGTCTAGTCTAATGAGATCTTTTTTTTTCATCCATATCTGCCATCCAATATATTACCTGTCTTTACTAGCTCCTAACAGAAACATCTTCATTCAAGTCACTGATAAAACTTTATTTTACATGGGCCACATACTACCAAGAAACCCTATTGCTTACCCAGCTAACATATATTTCTATTTTAGTCAATCAAGGCCTATTTTTTTCTATCTTGTCCAAAAGGGTTTTATGAGTGGCTTCTGATATCTTACTGAACTCAAGATACACTGATTTGATTTCCTTTTTAGTAGAATTTTCATAGCATTTAATTACAGCCTCTAAAGGGTCAGTATCAGAAGTTCAGGAAAAATATATGATGTATATTTTCTGAAAGAACCCAGTTAGACATTAATATATAATCAAGTTACTTTATTAGTTCAGATCCTCTACCTCATACTTGGTTGCCTAGTAGGCTTTTTAGAAAATTCAACCTAACTTATAAACAAAGAAGTTGCTAGGAAAGAATATACATATTGGAACTAGCCACCAAGATTGGTCAGAATTCCAAAAGCCATTCCCATGTAGGCTAACAAATTGTGGCCTTTATAGTTATACTCCTCAGTGCATGAGTACTTTGAGACCCACTCCAATTATTTTATAAATTTGTTCACTAGTTACCAGAAATTAATTACAAATAACGGAGAAATCTTCCATTGTAATAGTCTTGCATCTTTTCTGTAAACTTGAACATTAAAAAAAAAAAAATTACTAGTAATATAATGATTGGAAGGGTAAATATGTGTTTACTTATGAATTTCCTTGGCATCAAAACACAAATTTGTGTATGTGTTTACTTTATTGGTATTCATACTGGCATTTCAAAATACTCCAGGGTTCAAAAAAGGAAGGAAAACAATCTTTGGCTATGCATTCTAATTTTGATAATATAGCTGCATTTCTTTATAAGTGTTTGCCCAACCAGTCAAATTAGCCTTAAGACAGAAAAGCAGTGTAGGCAGAAATAGTGTCAGTACAGTTCCTAGGAAAGTATGTATTCTCATTACAATTTCTCTTAATGAACAAAATACTATTGGTTTAATAATTCACAGTTGAAATTACAATGCATATCTAGAGAGTGTTTGTGATCATCTGGGACAAAGTGTTTTCTCCATGCTATCAATTGTATAAGATAATAGGAATACAGATTAGTTCTCTAAAAATATGTTTCTTTTTAAAGTAATTTGGCATTTTTCCTTCTTGTTTGTGCTGACTTAGCCCACTGGAAGTTCGGCTTCCTTTAAGTGGACCCTCACTACTCCTTGTCAAGCCTTTGGCTCATCTCTTATTGTTTCACTTGTATACATTGCCCAGTTACAATTGTCAGACCTTTACTCTTGTCTCCTCCTCATGCTTCTTGTTTTATTAAGATAAATGGCATCAAGGATAAACATCTGTCCTTTCTGCTTACAAATATTTCCGAGTTAGTATTTCCTCCATTACTTCTATTTCAAAGGGACCTTATAATTCTCAAAATTAGTGACTTGTTCTCTTTCCTTATTATTAAGTATTAATGATGTTTAAGAAATGATGCTTTTTTTTTTTTTTACTTTTTCCTAGTTGTTTAGTATTGACCATTTCTTATTTTTTGAAATAACATCCCATAGTTATCCTTACTGAAATGTTTTAATTGTACAAGCAATACAGGAACACACTGTCCTTATTTAAAAATAAAAATGAAATGTGAATAATAATAACATCCATTTCAAATCACCCTGCAATTCCATTCCCATACCCATTCCCTTCCCCAGAGATAAACGCTTTTATCAGCTTGAGGGGTAGGATTCCAAACTTTTCTATACTCTTCTGTGCAAGCATAGGAAATAAAATCCTAACAGTTTATAAATGGTTGTGTGTATGTGTTTGTTTAAGAGCGAGAAACTTGACAAGCTGCTTCTAAAATTTATATGGAAATGCAAAGGGCCAAAAATAATCAAGACACTTTTGAAAAAGAAAAAGAACAAAGTGGGAAGTTCTACTTTACCAAACAGCAAGACTTATTGTAAAGATATAATTAAAGTAATGCATTGTTGGTGCAAGAATTAACACTTAGACAAATGAAACAGAATATAAGGCCCAAATCATACCATATTAACACTTGGTATTTGACACAGTTTATACTATAGACTAGTGGAAATTTTCTTTTTTTCAATAAATGATACTAGGATAACATTTTATCTATATTTTAAAAAATTTAATTGGTCTCCCTATTTTACACATATACAAAAATCAATTCCAGGTGAATTAAAGACTAAATAAGAAAGGTAAAACTATAAAGTTTTTTATATTATATATTTTCTAGAATAATACCCTTATTATTTAGGACTACTGAGGGATTCCTTTTTTGTTTAATTGAGGTAAAATTCACATAACATAAAATTGACCACTTTAACCATTTTAAGTATACAGTTTTGCAAGTGTACAACTGTAAAGTATAAAATTAAGTGACTTTTATTATATTCACAATGTTATGCAGCTATCGTCAGAACATTTTCATCTCCAAAAAGAAACTCCATATCCATTAAAAAGTCACTATTCTTTCCTGCTACTTACCCTTGACAGACATTTGCCTTTTCTGGATTTTTCATATAAACATGGTCATATAATATGTGACTTTTTGTGTCTGACTTCTTTCACTGGGCGTAATGTTTTCAAGGTTCACTTTATGGCTTATAATATTACATCATCATTTTGTTTAACCATTAATCATCTGGGTTCTTTCCACTTCTTGGCTATTAGTAATAACCCTACTCTGAACATCTGTGTGTGAGTTTTTATTTGAACACCTATTTTCTATTATTTTGCATATCCCTCCTAGGATTGAAATTGTGGCGTCATAAGGTAATTTTATCTTTAACTTTGGAGAAACTGCCAAACTGCTTTCCACAGCAGCTACACCATTTTACAGTCCCACCAATAATGTACAAGGGTTCCAGTTCCTCCACATCCTTACCAACACTTGTTCCTTTTAATTATTATTATTATAACAATCCCAGTGGATTTGAAGTAGAATTCCATTATGGTTTTGATATGCATTTCCCTAATGACTAATGATGTTGAACATCTTTACAGGGCATTTATATATCTTCTTTGGAGAAGTGTCTATTTAAATGTTTTGCCCATTTTTAAATTGTGTTGTTTTTTTTTTTTATGTAAAGTTGTTAAGTCTTTTATATTTTCTGGATGCCATACTCTGATCAGATATATTATTTGCCAATATTTTCTCCCATCTTTTCACTTTCTTGGTAGTTTCTTTGATGCACAAAAGTTTTTAATTTCGGTGAAGTCCAATTTATCCATATTTTCTTTTGTTGCTTGTGATTTTAGTGTCTTATCTAAGTTCCATTGCCAAATCCAAGATTATAAAGATTTCCCCTGTTTTTCCCTAAAAGTTTTATAGTTCTAGCTTTTATATTTGGTCTTGGATCCATTTTGAGTTCATTTTCTATATACTATGAAATAAGGGTCCAAGCTAATTCTTATTTTTGTTTGTTTTGTTTTTTTAATAATTTTTTTTTATTTTTAAAGAAGCTTTAGATTACATAAATATTACATAAAAAGGTAAAGGATTCCCATATGCCCCACTCCCTTCCCCTCCCATACTTTCCCACATTAACAACATCTTTCATTAGCATGGTACATTTGTTATAATTGATGAACCCATATTGAAGCATTGCTTTGCTACTAGCCATGGACTACAATTTACATTATAGTTTACACTTTGTCCTGCACAATTTTGTAAGTTATGACAAAATATATAATGACCTGTATCCGTCACTGCAATGTCACGCAGGACAAATCCAATGTCCCAAAAAATGTGGAACGCTTCACAAATTTGCATGTCGTCCTTGTGCAGAGACCATACTAATCTCTGTATCGTTCCAATTTTAGTATCTGTGCTGCCAAAGTGAGCAGCAGTTGTCCCAGCATCATTTGTTGAAAAGACTACTATATCTCCATTGAATGGTCTTAGCATCCTTGTTGAAAATAATTGACAATAGATATATGTGTTTATTTCTGGACTCTTAAATTCTATTCCATTTATCTATATATCTATCCTCATATAAGTACCATTCTGTTTTGATTACTGTGGCTTTATTATATGTTTTTTAATTGGAAAGTGTGAGTACTTCAACTTTGTTATTCTTTTTCAAGATTTTTTTTTTTTACTATTTAAGGTCCTTTATAATTCCATATGAATGTTAAGATCAGCTTGTCCATTTCTGCAAAAAGGGTAGTTGAAAAAAAATTTTTTTCTCTCTCTGTCCCATTGAGAGATAGCTACCACTGGAACAGTCCCAGGGCAAGGATGCACCCAAGGGGTTTCTCTCAGCACCAGCTGCCAAATCCTGGCCCCACAGCCTGATTTAGTACTGTGAAAGTACTAATGAAATTTTAATAGAGATTGCATTGAATCTGTAGATTGTTTTGAGTAGTATTGCCGATTTAACAACATTAAGAGTTTCAACCCATGAACATGGGATGTCTTTCTATTTTGCTAGATCATATTAATTTCTTTCAGGAATATTTTGTAGTTTTCAATTACAAGTGCACCTCCCTGGGTAAATTTATTCCTAAATGCTTTCTTACTTTTCATGTTATGGCAAATGGTTCTTAATTTCCTTTTCAAATTGTTCATTGATAGTGTAAAGAAATACAACTGATTTTTGCATATTCTTGTGTCCTGCAATTTTGCTGAATTTGTTTACTAGCTCTAATCTAATATTCTAATAGCTTTTTACAGCTTCTTTAGTAATATATATATTCATGTCATCTGAAGATACAGTTTTACTTCTTCCTCTCCAGTTTGGATGCCTTTTATTTCTTTTTCTTGCCTAATTTCCCTGGCTTTCCAGTACAATGTTGAATAGAAGTTCAGAGCATGGGTGTCCTTGTCTTGTTCCTGATTTTAGGGGGGTAATTTTCAGTCTTTCACATAAAGTACTGTTAGCGGTGGATTTTTCAGAGTTTCCCTTTATCATGTTAAGGTATTTGCCTTCTATTCCTAGTTTGTTGAGTAATTTTATCATGGAAGGGTATTGGATTTTTTCAAATGCTTTTTCTTCATCAATTGAGATGAACCTGTGGGTTCTTATGTGATATCTTACATTGATTAATTTTCATATGTTGAACCACCCTTCATTCCTGGGATAAATCCCACTTGGTCATGCTTTATAATCATTTTAGTATAGTGCTGTATTTGGTTTCCTTGTATTCTTGTTGAGGATTTTTTCATCTACATTTATAAGGGATACTGGTGTGTAATTTTCTTTTCTTGTGATATCTTTGTCTGGCTTTGGTATCAGGGTAATACTGGCCTCATAGCAAGAGTTAAAAGAGTGTTCCCACCTGCTCTGATTTTTTGGAAGAATTTGAGGATTGGTGTTACTTCTTTAAATATTTGGTAGAATTTACCATAAAGCCATCTGATCCTGGACTTTTCTTTTTTAGAATTTTTGTTGTTGCTGATTCAGTCTCTTTATGTGTTATAGGTCTATTCATATTTTTCTGTTTCTTCTAGAATTATTTTAGTAATTTGTGTGTTTCTAAGAAATTGTCCATTTCATCTAGGTTATGTAATTTGTTGTCATTCAGCTGTTCATATTATTCTCTAATAATTCTTTAATTCCTGTAAGCTTGATAATAATATCTCCACTTTCATTCTTGCTTTTATTACTTTTTTCTTGTTCATTTTTCAGTTTTTCAATTTTGTTGATCTTTACAAAGAAGCAACTTTTGGCTTATTGATTCCTTCTATTAATTTTCTATTACCTATTTTATTTATCTCCATTCTCATCTTTATTATTTCCTTCCTTTTCTCCTTGGGTTTACTTTGCTCTTCTTCTAGTTGCTTAGGTAGAAGATTAGTTCTTGATTTGATATCTTTTTTCTTTTCTAATATAGGTTGTATTAGTCAGCTAAAGGGGTGCTGATGCAAAGTATCAGAAATCTGTTGGCATTTATAAAGGGTTTTTATTTGGAGTAGAACTTACAGTCACAAGGCCATAAAGCATAAGTTACTTCCTTCACCAAAGTCTATTGCCACGTGTTGGAGCAAGATGGTTGCCAGTCTCTGCAAGGGTTCAGCCTTCCTCTTGCTCTTAAGACTCCATGGTCCCAGCTTCTTCCGATATCAGCTGTAGGCTGGCATAAGCCTCGTCTCTGTCCTGAGGCTTGTTTCTCTCCAGACTCAGCTGCTCTGGTCTCTCCACAAGGTCAGCTGCAGACTATCAGGCTCTCTCTCTTCCCAGGGCCTCTGCCGTGTCTATGGAGCTTTCTCTATTCCTCTGTGTTCTTCCCCTGTGTATTTACTTCCCAGGGCTCCAACATCAAAACTAAAACTCCTCTACCATGATGCAACGTCCTACTGACATGGCCTAATCAAAACCCTAATCATAATTTTATCAAGTAAAAGTGAAACCTATGAATTTAATACAATCTAATATGCACAGAGGAATAGACCAGTTTACATAATCCAATATCTATTTTTGGAATTCATAAATAATACCAAACTGCTACATAGGTATTTATAGCTATAAATTCCTTTCTACACACTGCTTTTGCTGTATCCCATGCATGTTAGAATGTTGTGTTCTCATTTTCATTTACCTCAAGATGTTTCCTAATTCACCTCGTGATTTCTTCTTTGACCCGTTGATTTGTTTAAGAGTATGTTGTTTAATGCCCACATATTTATTAATTTCTCAGATTTCTTGCTGTTACTGATTTCTAATTTCATTCCATTTTGGTGAGAGACAATACCTTTTATGACTTTAGACTTCTTAACTTTATTGGGACTTGTTTTGTGACCTAACAATTGGTTGATCCTTAGAATTTTCCTTGTGCACTTGAGAAGAATGTGTATTCTGCTGTTGGAGTGTTCTACATGTGTCTTTTATGTCTGGTTAGTTTAAACTATTGTTAAAATCTTCTATTTCATTGTTTATATTTTGTCTAATTCTTCTATCCAGTATGGAAAGTGGAATGTTGGAGGGTCCCTTATTGTTGAATTATTTCTCTACTTAATTTTGTCAATTTTTGCATCATACATTTTGGGGCTCTGTTTTGGGGTTTGTAATTGTTATGTCTTATTGATGGATTTACCTTTTTATCATTAAATAATGTATGTCTTTATATCATAACAATTTTTGTCTTAAAGTCTATTTTTGTCTTATTTTAGTATAGCCATTCTAGCTCTCTTTTAGTTACTATTTACATGGACTATCTCTTTCCATCCTTTCACTTTCAACCCATTTGTGCATTTGAATCTAATGTGTTTCTCCTATAGGCAGCATATAGCACATAGTTGGATCATGTTTTGTTTTTTTAAATTCATTCTGTCAGTCTTTGCCTTTCAGTTGGAGTGTTTAATGCATTTCCATTTAATGTAATTACTTCTCATTTTGCTATTTGTTTTCTATATGTCATACATCTGTTCTTCAATTCCTCCAATACTGCCTTATTTTTTGTTAGATAATTTCTAGTGCATCATTTTGATTCCTCTTTTGTTTCTTTTATTATATATGTATATTTTAGTCATTTTCCTAGTGGTTGCCCAAGAGATTATGATTAACATCTTAATTTATAAAAATTTAGTGCAAAAGCCAACTTAACTTTAATATTAAAAATCTTAGCTCTTATGTAGTGCTATCTTCTCTGTTTACATATAAAAATGTTTCATCTTTATACATTGTGCACTCATCAAAATAAACTTATAATTATCATTTTATGTAGGTTTTTTTTAAGTCATATTGGAAAAAAGAGGAGTTATAACAAAAAATATATATTAATACTGACTTCTATATACACATGTGTAGAGTACAGGTGTTCTTTATTTTTTAATGTGGGTTACAGTTACTATCTAGAGTCCTTTATTTCAGCCTGAAGAACTCCTTTAAGCATTTCTTATAGGGCAAGGCTACTAGTGGCAAACTCTTTCAGATTTTGTTCACCTGGGAAAATCTTAATTTCCCATCCATTTTCTAAAATTTATTTATTTTAAAGAAACTTTAGATTACATAAATATTACATAAAAAATAGAGGGGATTCCCATAAGTCCCACTCCCCCCACCCCTCACATTTTCCCACATTAACAGCATCTTTCATTAGTGTGGTACATTTGTTATAATTGATGAACACATATTAAAGCATTGCCACTAACCGTGGATTATAGTTTACATTATACTTTACCCTCTGTCCTGCTCAATTTTGTAGGTTATGACAAAATATACAATGGCCTGTATCCGTCATTGCAATGTCATGTAGGACAATTCCAATGTCCCAAAAATGCCCACATATTATACCTATTTTTCCCTCTCCCTCCCCTCAGAACCTCCAGTGGCCACTGCCTCCACAGCAATGAAAAAGTTCTTCCATTGCTAGAATAGCAATAAGTCTATAGTAGAATAATAGTAAGTCTACTTTAGTCCATTGCTCATTCCCCAATCTTGAGGATTTGGGGATGGTGATGACCACTCTGCCTCTAATTGAGTGGGGGGCTTAGGTCCCATGAGGCAGTTGGGTGGAACTTTCTTGTTGGCAGTTACAGTCTCTCTCTGTTCCTTGGGATGGACATTGTCCATCATCATGACTTTGTTAGTTGTGCTGGGAGAGTCCAATGAACAGAGAGTAGGTGTTGCAACTCTGCTGAGATTCAGGGTCCAAGTGGCACATGGACAGACCAAAGGTTTAAGTCTCTTGGACATATACTTATCAAATATAGTACTAATTATGGGTTCAAGTAGGAGGAGCAGAAGAGCCATGTGTAGGGAAACCATAAATGAGTCCAACTCTGTCACACTGGGGAGCATAAGTTTCAAGGTTAGGCCCACTGGCAGGGCACCAAACTCCTGAGCTTTCTGCCCTGTCTATAGTGTCATGATGTCTCTAGAGCCCTCAAGAGACCTGCTATTTGAGGCAATATTTACTGTGACAATAAATGAGATCCAGCTGAGACATGCATAAGTGTAACCTCTGGAATGACCTCCCCACTCACTTTGAAATCTCTTAACCATAAGATCTCATTTGTTTATGATTCCGCCTTATGGTCAAGGTCTTTCTCTAGGTGCATGGCTAGTTGGTGCTTGGTACTAATCCCTCAGTGCCAGGGAGGTTCTTCACCGAGAGTCATGTCACACGCCAGGGGGGAAGGTAGTGCATTTATATGGTGAGTTTGCTTAGAGAGATGCCACATTTGAACAACAAGGAGGCTCTCAGGAGGTAACCCTTAGACAACATATAATACTAGGCTAAGTTTCAATTACAAAAGAAAAAGTTCATAAGTACAATCATCAATATCAAGGGTTTGTGCAATGGTCCATCTTCCTTCACTAAGCACTGCCCCTGTACTCAGGGGATTCTAATGGGAATTAGAGAATGTAGCAGAACTCCCAGGATGGTAATTCGATATTCTTTCAGTTATTGTGTGGATCTCCACACACCATGGCAATGCCCCATGGCCACTTGAACACATTCATATGTCTTAGAGGCTTGCCCCAAATGAACTCCCTCCCACATATCCCCCTATCACCAATACCCCACACCAATGTTTCTCCCCTGCCAAAGTTGTGACCGTTCTATGATGCAAAACCTCTCCAAAGATGAAGCCAAGAAAGTAACCAAATAAAAATAATAAGAAAATGAAATAATGATAGTTTAAAAAATAAAATTAAAATTTTTTTCAAAAAATAAAATTTAAATAAAAAAAGATTTTTTTAGACAATGTGTCTTTTGTCGCTGTAAGATCTGTTTTCTTGTATGTAAAGTGAGATTTTCTTCTGTATATTCTCCCAGTGCCTTTTTTTTTTTTTTTTTTTCATTTTATCTTCAAAGAAGCTTTAGGCTACTGAAAAGTCACATATAGAATATAGGCTGTTCCCATATACCCAACACCATACCCCTTTTCTCCTCTCCCCTATTAATGACATTTTACATATGGATGGTACATTTGTTACAATTGATGCACAAAAATTGAAACATTGCTACTGACCATGGCCAATGGTTTACATTATGATTTACATTTTGGACCATACACTTTTTTTTTTTTTCCTAAAACAAATCAAATTTATTGATACATATTAATAAGCATACAATCCATCCAATGTGTACAATTAATGTTATTTGATATAATCACATAGTTATGCATTCATCAATTTCTATTGTATATTCTCTTTTTTTTTTTCAGGATTGATCACAAAGTTTACTGAGGAGCTTCAACATACATTGTCATAGTTGATATCCATGATAACACCTATAAGATAGATATTATTGTCCAAGTTCTCATAGGAAGCTAATAGAAGTTAGATCATATGTCCAGGTTGGAACAGTATAATTCTACTGGTCAAATCCATGGCTGTATGGACCATACACTTTTATAAATTTTGACCAAATTTAAAATGGTCTATATCCATTATTATGAGATAATGCAGAACAATTCTGATGCCCTAAAAATGCCCTATGTTCCGTCTGTTCTATTCTGCCATATCTGCCAAAAGAACAATCCCAATGTTGTAGTTTTAACAACACACCTGCAAATCCCCAGAGTTCACCTGTTCCTTCCCCCAACCCTCCTCCCAGTTCCATGGATATTCCAACCCACTCTCCCCACCCTACCCCCCTCACAAACCAGCACCGTCCAGCTCAATAGTATCATTGCACCACTGTCATGCCCATTCACTATACAACCACACACTTCATCTTATCATAGATTTTGCCCATATGAGCATTGGCTCACAACCCTCTACTCCCTTTCTGACTCCTGTAAACCTATCTTCCAGACTCTAGCTCTGTGAGTTTGCTCAATTTGCTTAATTCATATCAGTGAGATCATGTAGAATTTGTCTTTCAGTGCCTGGCTTACTTCACTCAGCATAAGATCTTCAAAATTCATCCATGTTATCCCATGTGTTAATACTGCATTCCTTCTTACAGCTGAGTAATATTCCATTGTATGTATACACCACAATTTGCTTAGCCATTCATCTGTTCATGGACATTTGGGTTGCTTCCAACTTTTAGCAATAGTGAATAATCCTGCTATGAACATTGGTGTGTATATATCTGTTCGTGTCCCCGCTTTCAATTCTTCTGGATATATACCCAGCAGTGGGATTGCTGGATCATATGACAATTCTATAGTTAGCTTCCTGAGGAACCGTCAAACTGTCCTCCACAAAGGCTGTACCATTCTACATTCCCACCAGCATGGATGAGTCTTCCCTTTCCTCCACATCCTGTCCAACACTTGTAGCCCTGTTTTTTTTTTTAATAACTGCCATTCTAATGAGTGTAAGATGATATCTTATTGTACTTTTGATTTCCATTTCCCTAATAGCTAATGCTGTTGAGCATCTTTTCATGTTCTTTTTAGCCATTTGTATTTCTTCTTTTGAGAAGTGTCTATTCAGATCACTTGCTCTTTTTTTAAATGGATTGTTTGTCTTTTTATTTTCGAGTCCTCTCCATTTTTTTATTTTTTATTTTATTTATTGAAGTATATCACTCATACATGAAAATACATAAACAATAAGTGTATAGCAATAGTTGTAAACTTACAAAACAAACATACATAACATCATATAGGGCTCTCATACCTCACCCTACCACCAATACCTTGCGTTGTTGTTAAACATTTTTAACTAATGATTAAAGAGCATCCCCAAAATACTACTTCTAACCCACCCTATTATTATTATTTTTATATCATTTATACATGAGCATACATAAACAATAAGTGTATAGTAAAATTACGAACTTATAAAGCAAACATTCATAACATTATACGGGGTCCCATACATCAACCCTCCACTAACACCTTGCATTGTTGTGAGACATTTGTTACAAATTATGAAAGAATATTGTCAAAATCTTACTACCAGTTATAGTCCCTATCTTACACTTGGTGTATTTCCCCCCCAACCCACCCTATTATTAGTTTTTAAATATATTTTTGTGACAGAAGTTGTAAACTTACAAAACAATCATACACATGTGCAGAATTCCCAAACAACACCCCTGTATTAACACACCACACTGTGCTGGAACATTTGTTACATATTACAAGATAATATCATCCAGTTATTACCAGATCCACAGCATGCATTTGGCACACGTTTTTCATACTTTCCCGTTATCAACACAGTACATCTCTGGTATAGATGCAAGACTATTACATTATTACTGTTAACCACACTCCATAGGTCACTCCAGTTGTATTTTTCCCATGCTTCTCCACATTCCCACCACCCTGCAATAGTGATGTACATTTGCCCTAGCTCACAAAGGACACTCTTGCATCTGTACCATCAACCACTATTGTCATCCACTGCTGGGTTTACTGTGCTGTTCAGTCCCTAGATTATTCTCTAGCTTTCTGTCAGTTGGCATTTACATCCCTAGACTACCATTTTCAGCCACATCCCCATTTATAAACCAGCTATTACTCACTATAATGTGTTATCATCAACTCTGTACATTTCCACACTTTTACAGTAAAGCTAATTAAAACTTCTACATACATTAAATATCAGTAGTTCATCTCAGTCCTCCTCTTATCTCCTTTAAGAATCCACCACCTACCACCAGGTCTTGAAGATATTTTCCTACATTTTCTTCTAGAAGCTTTATAGTTCTTGCTTTTATATTTAGGTTTTTTATTCATTTTGCGTTAATTTTTGTATAAGTGGTGAGATAAGGGTCCTCTTTCTTTCTTTTGCTATGGATATCCAGTTTTCTCAGCACCATTTGTTGAATGGACTGTTCTGCCTGAACTAGGTGAGTTTGACAGGCTAGTCAAAAATCACTTGACCATAGATGTGAGGTTCTGTTTTTTAACCATCAATTCAGTTCTATTGGTCTATGTGTCTGTCTTTATACCAGTACCACACTGTTTTTACCACTGTAGCTAGGTAATACGACTTCAAGTCCAGAAATGAGAGGCTTCCAACTTCGCTTTTCCTTTTTACGATGTTTCTGGCTATTCAGGACCCCTTACCCTTACAAATAAATTTGATAATCATATTTTCCATTTATTTTAAAAATGCTGGTGGAATTTTTATCACGATTGCATTGCATCTGTACATCAATTTGAGTAGAATTGACATCTTAATGATATTTAGTATTCCAATCCATGAGCATGGAATGTTCTTCCAATTATTTAGCTCTTTTTTTTAATTATTTCATTTAATAATGAGTTGTAGTTTTCTGAATACAAGTGCTTTTCATCGTTGGTTAAGTTTATTCCTGAATATTTGGGTTTTATCTGACATATTTTATTTTCACCACTCTTTTCATACTTTTATTGACTTTTATTGATATAATCTTCATTTATAGACTGTCTTCCAGGCCTCTCTCTCCTGTCTCTTCTTTTCAGGCTGTAACACACCCTTTAGTAATTCCTGCAAAGCACGTCTCTTGATTACAAACTCTCTCAGTTTCTGTTTATCTGTGAATATTCTAAATTCGCCTTTATTTTTGAAAGACAATCTTGCTGGATAAAAGATTCTTGGCTGGAAGTTTTACTTTCGCAGTATCTTAATTATATCATACCACTGTCTTCTTGCCTCCTTTTCTTTTGCTGCTCTCAGAACTCTCTCTTTGTCTTTGGCATTTGACATTCTGATTAATATGTGTCTTGGAGTTGGTCTATTTGGATTTTTTCGTATGGGAGTACGTCATGCTTCTTGGACATGGATATCTATGTCCTTCAATCGGGTTGGGAAATTTTCTTCCATTATTTCTTCAAATATTCCTTCTGCCCCTTTTCCCTTCTCTTCTCCTTCTGGGACACCCATGACACATATATTTGCATGTCTCTTGCTGTCGTTTAGTTCCCTGAGACCTTGTTCAAGTTTTTCCAATCTTTTATTCATCTGTTCTTTTGTATGTTCACTTTCAGAGGCCATTTCTTCAAGCTCACCAATCCTTTCTTCTGCCTCCTTAAATCTGCTGTTATATGATTCCAGTGTATTTTTCATTTCATTTATTGCACCTTTCATTCCCATAAGATCGAGTCTCATCCATTTTTGAAGGGTAATTTTGCCAGATTTAGAATTCTTGGTTGGCAGGTGTATTATTCAGGGTTCTCTCAGGAAACAGAATCAACAGGAGATATCTGTTAATAATATGAGATTTTATAAGAGTCTCTCACGTGACCATGGGGATGCATAAGTCTAGGTTCCGCAGACAGGCTGCAAACCAGGGGCTCTGGTGAAAGTCCAATGAAAGGTCCTTGATGAGTGAGAAGTTGGCTGTCCAAAGACGAGCTGGGAAATTCTCTCTGAATGTTGAAATCACTTCCCCTTTTAAGGCATTCAACTGATTGGATAAAAGTGTCATCCATTGCTGATGCAATCACCCTGACTGATGCAGATGTAATCAGCCATCCACGCAGTAAACTCACTGGTAACCAAAGTCCATAATTGCTCTTGTATTACAATTAGCCCATTGCTTGCTTGACCAAACACCTGGACACAATTGCCTGGCCGAGTTGACACATTAGCCTAACCATCACAATCCACCCTTGTCAACTCGGCAACCACACACAATACCTTAAGCCATACTTAGTCTCTAAGTAAAAACAATAACAGGTAAGCATACATATATATTTCCATCTAACAGTGTTCAACTGGCCTGCGTACCAGAAACACATTAATTCCCTACAGAATAGGGTGCAAGTCCTTGGGTAACATTCACTCTTAAACTTGACATCCTTAAATATTATGACATGAAATTAATACAACTTTTCATATGATAGGGGAAAAGATTGGGGAAGAAAACAAAGAAATTCATTTTGTGTACATACACAATCATACTCATAACGAAACAAGGAAGAAGGATTCATGACTATTACAGTCCTCGTTTCTGTAACTGGTCACGTGGTCGAAGTTTATATTTATCACTACCTTCTTCCACTACCCATTCCATGTTCCCTTTACCTTCAGCAAGCACTTCAGCTGGCCATGGTTCTTTGCTTGGTGGGGTGACCCAAACTTTCATTCCTGAAGATTCTGGGCCATTGTTAGTCCTACTTGAATTGGTTGGTTGCAGTTTTCCATTGACTTTAATCACAGGGCATGGTAGTACTAGAAGACGCCCTATAGGATCTCCTGTATTCCAGGCAAACTCTTCTTTACTCCCACCATGTAGATGTAGTCCTATTTCCCCTTGATAGTCAGGATCAATCACCCCAGCCAGTACAGTAATTCCCTTCTTTGCCTGTTGATTCACAGATAAGAGGAGCCCAAAGTGGCCAGGTGGCAGTCTTAACTTCCAATTCAGTGGAATCATTGTTGTGTTCCCTGGTGGCAGCACTCCTCCTTTTGGGACTAAAACCTGTAGACCAGCAGAGCTTAAGGTTGCAGGGACAGGAAGCAAAAATTTTCCTAGTGGGTCACTAGGGGTACTAGTGAGTGGTGCCACTCCCATTTCCACCCCTTGATTCCTGGACCCATGAATCCTGGTTATGGGAGAAACAGCACCATACAGTGGATGCTAATTTAGAGCATACACAGCCTTCTGCAGAACATTGCCCCAGTCCTGCAAGGTGTTGCCACCTAGTTGGCACCATAATTGAGTCTTCAAAAGGCCATTCCACCATTCTGTTAATCCAGCTGCTTCAGGGTAATGGTATTCCATGGGCATGTGCCCATTCCCGCACATCATTTGCTATGAAATGGGTTCCTTGATCAGAAGCAATACTGTGTGGAATGCCATAGTGGTAGATAAGACATTTGGTAAGTCCATGGATGGTGGTTTTGGAAGAAGCATTGCATGGAGGAAATGCAAACCCATATCCAGGGTATGTGTCTATTCCAGTTAAAACAAATTGCTGCCCCTTCCATGGTGGAAGTGGCCCAATGTAGTCAGCCTGCCACCAGGTAGCAGGCTGGTCACCTCGAGGAATGGTGCCATATCAGGGGCTGAATGTGGATCTCTGCTGCTGGCAGACTGGGCATTCAGCAGTAGCTGTAGCCAAGTCAGCCTTCATGAGGGGAAGTTCATGTTGCTGAGCCCATGCATAACCTCCATCCCTACCTCCATGGCCACTTTGTTCATGAACCCATTGGGCAATGACAGGAATGGCTGGGGAAAGAGGCTGAGCATTAACCACAGAGCAGGTCATCTTATCCACTTGATTATTGAAATCTTCCTCTGCTGAAGTCACCCTCTGTGGAGCATTCACGTGGGATACAAATATGTTCATGGTTTTTGCCCACTCAGAAAGGTCTATCCACATACCTCTTCCCCAGACCTCCTTGTCACCAATTTTCCAGTCATGTTCCTTCTAAGTCCCTGACCATCCAGCCAAACCATTGGCAACAGCCCATGAGTCAGTGTACAAACACACCTCTGACCATTTCTTCTTCCAAGCAAAATGAACAACTAGGTGCACTGCTCGAAGTTCTGCCCACTGGGAGGATATGCCCTCACCACTATCCTTCAAGGATGTCCCAGAAAAAGGCTGCAGTGCTGCAGCTGTCCACTTTCAGATGGTACCTGCATATCATGCAGAACCATCTGTAAACCAGGCCCGAGTTTTCTCATCCTCAGTCAGCTGATTGTAAGGGACTCCCCAAGAGGCCAAACCTGTGGGCTGGGAAAGAGAAGGTAACATAGCAGAGTTGGTGACCATGGGCATTTGGGCTACTTCCTCATGTAACTTACTTGTGCCTTCGGGACCCGCTCGAGCCCTATCTCGTATATACCACTTCCACTTTATTATGGAGTGCTGCTGTGCACACCCAACTTTATGGTTTGGTGGGTCAGACAATACCCAGCTCGTGATAGGCAACTCAGGTCTCATGGTAACTTGATGGCCCATGGTTAAGCGTTCAGTCTCTACTAAGGCCCAGTAGCAAGCCAAAAGCTGTTTCTCAAAAGGGAAGTAGTTATCTGCAGAGGATGGCAAGGCTCTGCTCCAAAATCCCAAGGGTCTGTGTTGTGATTCCCCTATAGGGGCCTTTCAAAGGCTCCAGACAGCATCTCTATTTGCCACTGAAACTTCCAGCACCATTGGATCTGCTGGATCATATGGTCCAAGTGGTAGTGCAGCTCGCACAGCAGACTGGACCTGTCACAGGGCCTCCTCTTGTTCCAGTCCCCAATCAACACTAGCAGCTTTTCTGGTCACTCAGTAAATGGGCTGGAATAGCACACCAAATGAGGAATGTGTTGTCTCCAAAATCAGAAGAGGCCAACTAAGCATTGTGCCTCTTTTTTGTTCTTAGGAGGGGCCAGATGCAACGGCTTATCCTTTACTTTAGAAAGGATATCTCAACAGGCCTCACGCCACTGGACACCTAGAAATCTCACTGAGGTAGAAGGACCCTGTACTTTTGTTGGATTTATCTCCCATCCTTTCTTACACAAATGCCTTACCAATAAATCTAGAGTCTTTGCTACTTCTTGCTCAGTAGGTCCTATCAACATGATATCATCAATATAATGGACCAGTGTCATGTCTTGTGGGAGGGAGAGATGATCAAGGTCCCTGCGGACAATATTATGACATAGGGCTGGAGAGTTGATATACCCCTAAGGTAGGACATTGAAGGTATACTGCTGGCCTTGCCAGCTGAATGCAAACTGTTTCTGGTGGTCCTTACTAATGGCAATTGACAAAAAAACATTTGCCAGATCAACAGCTGCATTCCAGGTACCAGGGGAAGTGTTGATTTGCTCAAGCAATGATACTACATCTGGGACAGCAGCTGCACTACCTGGTTAAGTTTACGATAATCTACTGTCATCCTCCAAGATCCATCTATTTCCTGCACAGGCCAGATAAGAGAGTTGAATGGGGATGTGGTGGGAATCACCACCCCTGCATCCTTCAAATCCTTGATGGTGGCACTAATCTCTGCAATCCCTCCAGAAATCTGGTATTGCCTTTGATTTACTATTTTGCTAGGTAGGGGCAGTTCTAGTGTCTTCCACTTGGCCTTTCCAAGCATAATAGCCCTCACTCCACAAGTTAGGGATCCAATGTGTGGATTCTGCCAGTTACTGAGTATGTCTATTCCAATTATGCATTCTGGAACTGGGCAAATAACCACAGAATGGGTCCGGGGACCCATTTGAGCCACTGTGAGATGGACCTGAGCTAAAACTCCATTAATCACCTGATCTCCATAGGCCCTTACTCTGACTGGTGGACCACAGTGACGTTTTGGGTCTCCTGGAATTAATGTCACTTCTGACCCAGTGTCTAATAATCCCTGAAATGTCTGATCATTTCCTTTTCCCAATGTACAGTTACTCTGGCAAAAGGCTATAGGTCTCCCTTGGGGAAAGGTGGGAGGAAGATTAAGTATAAAATTTTGGCAGTTTAACAGATTCCTTCCCCCAGGG
Organism: Tolypeutes matacus; assembly: GCA_026826555.1. NCBI lineage: Eukaryota > Metazoa > Chordata > Mammalia > Cingulata > Chlamyphoridae > Tolypeutes > Tolypeutes matacus. Next base: position 3,570,438 of record JAKSZT010054193.1, on the reverse strand, counting down.
GACCTAGCCTTCTCCTCATTCAAGGGTCTCTAGGTCTGTAAACTGTCTCAAGTCTGGGAATTGATTAAGGGGCCGTGATTCTCTGCATCTGTAATCTGAGTTAGGGTTTTGGTCACTCGACCTAGAACTCTTCTGCTTATACAGATCCAGAAGTTTAGTAGACTGCCCATATATTTTACTTCTAGGTACCCCATGATCTATTAGCCAACGCCATAACTCCATGCAACTCAGACTATTCTGAGTGCTGCTTTAAATTTGCCTTTCATTGCGGTAGCCATGCCCACCTTGCCTTTGGCGATTAACTGCCGATACTTGACTTTTACCGGACTGAGATCCAATCATCCCCATAATGTTTAAGGATTCTAATTCTTAAAAAAGATTCATAGTTACATGCCCTGGGTATTCCCTCCCTACAGCCCTCCCTACAGTAATATCTGGACTACAGAGAAGAGCAACCACAGAGCTCTTCAGAGAAGATGGGGTTAGTCTTACAAATTTATTCTTCACAGTCCTGGTTAAAGATGTGTCCTCTTGGGAAGCGGCTGTGGCTCAATCAGTGGGGCTCCCGTTTACCATATGGGAGGCCCTGGGTTCGGTTCCCGGGGCCTCCTGGTGAAGGCAAGCCCGCCCGCACGGCATGGTTAGCTGACCCGGCGAGCACAAGCAGCAAGGGGGGGATAAATGAATAAATAAATAAAATCTTAAAAAAAAAAAATTAAAAAAAAAAAAGATGTGTCCTCTGGACATTCCTGGGGTGTGTGGGCAGGTCTCAAATGGTAAATCCATTCTAGCATTCCAATCTCTCTAAGGCTTTGAATCCCCTCATCTACTGTATACCAGGGCAAATCGAGCATATCAACCTCAGACTGCTAGGCCATCTTTTGGTCCATGTTTCAGTCAGTCACCCAAACAAACTGTTAGAGCCCTTTCTAACCCCTCAAGCTACAGCATTGAATCCAGAATTTCTGCTTAGTGGGCCCATATCAATAAATTCAGCCTAATCCAACTTTATATCCCTTCCACCATTATCCCATACATTTAGTATCCATTCCCATTCCCCTGATTTCTGTCTATATAAGTTGGAAAACTCATGCAGTTCTTTCAGAGTATAGCATACTTCCTCATGGGTCAAACTGTATTTCACCTTTGGGGGCTTGTTGTGATTTTAGTCTAATAATAGGTCTCAAAGACAAGAGGGATGGTGGGATTGGGTAAGGAGAAGTAGTATAAATGTCTTGCAAGCTACTGACCTCCAGGCATTCCTTTGCATTTTCTTCTGGTAAGGCAGGATTAATCTTTTCAGGCAGGGGTTGGAAGGCAGATTCCTCAGGGCAGACTGGAGGTTGGGCAGTGCATGCTGGAGCTTGGCTGGTACCAGCCTCATGGCTGGGAGGAGGTCCAGACTCTCTGAGGCAGGCTGGAGGCTGGGCAGTACATGCTGGAGTTTGGCTGGTATCTGCCTCAGGGCTGGGAGGAGGTCCTGACTCCCTGGGGCAGGCTGCAGGCTGGATGATACAAGGTTGACAAGGTGTGGTCTCCACAGGGCAGGCCATTGCAGGTTTATCTGGCAAAGTCTCAGCAGAATTTAGGGTTCCAATGTCCCCACCAATATTATCATCATTCCATATATCTCCATCCCAATCCTCGGGGTTCCACTCTTTTCCAATCAATGCCTTCACTTTCATTGCAGAAACCCTGCAGGGTTGAGATTTTAGTTTCCTCTGTAATTCTGGCACTCATACAATGAGAGTCTGGGTTTGATTCTCAGATATCTCAAGTCTGTAGAGACAAGATTTTCTTTCAGAGCACACATAGCAACTTTCACATTATTCACACGGCATTTAAGTTTCAAATTTGAAGACTTTTGCTCATCTTTTTCTTTTGTAACTGTATCCAGAGTATCTAGGAGCAGCCGGCCAACATCATTATACCTTTTGACTCCACAAAATTCTGTTGAAAACACTCTCACCCATATCCCTGCTTCTTATAAGCATGGAAGTAGGGGAATCCAGTGATGCTATTTTGCATATCTCTATTGCCAGCTCACACCATGGATTGTTAGCAACCTCCTCATTATTGGAAATGGAGTCATTAGTACCCTTGAGTCCAATTGGAGTAGAGAGCCAATTGCAAACTCCCAGAACCACCTCAGACATCCCATGTTTAAGACCCTATTCCTCGATAACCACTCCCGGTACCAAGCTGTATTAGTCAGGGTTCTCTCAGGAAACAGAATCAACAGGAGATATCTGTCAATAATATGAGATTTTATAAGAGCCTTTCACGTGACCATGGGGATGAACAAGCTCAGGTTCTTCAGGCAGGCTGCAAACCAGGGGCTCCAATGGAAGTCCAATGAAAGGTCCTTGATTAGTTTCTGGGAGAAGTCGGCTGTCCAAAGACGAGCTGGGAAATTCTCTTTGAATGTTGAAATCACTTCCCCTTTTAAGGCATTCAACTGATTGGCTAAAAGCGTCATCCATTGCTGATACAATCTCCCTGACTTTTGCAGATGTAATCAGCCATCCACACAGTAAACTCACTGGTGACTGAAGTCCATAAATGCTCTTGTATTACAATTAGCCCATTGCTTGCTTGACAAAACACCTGGACACATTTACCTGGCCAAGTCGACACATTAGCCTAACCATCACAGCAGGTATTTCCCTTTAGTACTTTGAATATGTCATCCCACTGCCTTCTAACCACTATTGTTTCTGATGAGAAATCAGCTGTTAATCTTATTGAGGATAATTTGTACAAGTCTCTTCTCTCTTGGTGCATTCAGAATTCTCTCTTTGTCTGTCTTTCTTCTTGAGTTTATTTTATTCAGGGTTGTTTAGCTTCATAGAAACATAGATTCTTATCTTTCACCAAATTTGGGGAAATTTTGGCCATTATTTCTTCATCTATTCTTTCTGCCCCTTTCTTTTTCTCCTCTGTTTCTTAGACTCCCATTATATGTATGCTTGATGATTTTCCACAAGTTTTTTAAGCCTTGTTCATTTTTCTTCATTCTTTTTCCTTTTTGCTTCTCAGACTGCATAATCTCAATTGACCTATATTTAAGTTTGCTAATTATTTCTTCTGCCTTTCAGAGCTGCTAATGAGCCCCTCTAGTGAATTTTTCATTTCAGTTATTATACTTTTAATGCTAGAATTTCTGTCTGGCTCCTATTTGTAATTTCTCCTGCTTTATTGATATTCTGCATTTGGTGAGACTTCATCTTCATGCTTTCCTATAGTTCTTTATCTATGATTTCCTTTAGAACTTTTTTCATTTTTAAAATAGATTGATTTAAAGTTTTTGTCTAGTAAGTTCAATGTCTGGGCTTCCTCAGGGACACTTTTTATTAATATATTTTTTCCTTTGTGTATGTGCCATACTTTCTTGTTTCTTTTCATGCCTCATAATTTTTGTGGGAAAATGGACATTATGAATATTTTAATTAGGCAGCTCTGGAAATCAGATTTTTTTTTTCTTTCCCCATGGTTTGCTCTTGCTGCTTGTAGTTATTGTTTGTTTACTGACTTTTCCAAACTAATTTTGTCAAGTCTGTATTATTTATCATGTGTGGACCTTGATGTCTCTGTTCTGTAAACTTAATTGTCAGCTATTGATTCAACAGAGATATTCTGAAACACCTGGAACCAGAGAAAAAGAAAGGAAAAAGACACCTTCCAAATCTTTGCAGATGGCTCTATATGAGTATTGGGATATATACTTTCAACACTTAAACAGGCCATTTAAATCAGTTTTAGCCTTCACTTCCTGCAGAGCCTTAAGGCAGAGACTAAAGGTCAGCCGGAAGTAAGTAAGAGTTCATGGCTTTCTCAGGTCTTTCCTGAGCATGCAGTCAGCCCTGAGCATGCTCATGGCCTTCTAGATTCCCAGAAGTATATGGGAGCTTTTCAAAGTCCTTACTCTCCAAAGTATTTCATCCCTTTCCTTCCCGGTCTTTGGGTTGTCTACTATTTGCCCCAACTGTTACCCTTTGTCTCAGATGGCAGCTGCTAATAGAGTTGCCTTTAAATATTTCAACAAATGCCCCTGTTTAGCCACCTCAGTACTGTAAGAATTCCAAGCTCAGTGATATAAAGGTAAGCCCTTTCTTTGAGTGTGTCCTTCAGGGAACCCCAGACATGTCAACCACAGTTCCTTGAAAATAAAGTTCATTCTACTTCCTACAGAACTAGGATCCTATGCCAGTAATGTGGGCTGCTGTCTTCAATGCTGCTACTGAGCTGGATAGGGGTAAGGTGAGAGGTATGGGGTCAGGGTAAGTTAAAATGCTACAAATTTTTCTCTTACCAAGCTTCAGGTATTTTTTTCTTGATTAAACATTTACCTGGTACTGTAAACTTTTGTTCATTCCAGAGTTCTAATAAAGGTGATTCTGTCCATTTTTGCCATTCACTGGTTTATTAGAGAGAGAATCTTTTGGAGTTCCCTATTCTGCCATTTTTGTTGATGTCTCTGCAGAAGGATTCCTTTTAAAACACAAGAACCACTAACTATAAAGGAAAATATTGATAAATTTACATTAAAATTAAAAGCATCTGCTCATCAAAAGACATGATAAAGTAAGTGAAAAGATACAGAGTAGGAATATGTATTTACACCATATACATCTGATAATGGACTAGTTATCTAGAATATATGCAGAAATCTAACAATTCAGTAAGAAAAAAAAACCAATAAGGGAAAAATTGGGCAACAAACAAACAAGGACTTCACCAAAGAGAAAGTCTAGATGGCTGATAATAATATGAATAGATGCTCACCCTTATTAGCAATCAGGGAAAGGCAACTTAAAACCATAATAATATATTGTTACACACCTACCAGATTTGAAAAAATTAAAAATGCTGACAATACTGATAGAGGCAATTTTTGGAGCAAGAGGAAGTCACCATTCTCTGTTGATTGATGTATAAAGTGGTTCAACCAACTGTCATTGTACTTCTGAGTGTGTGTGTATTCTAGAAATATAATCATGTGGGTATCATGATTCATGAACAAGAATGTTCGTAGTGACATTGATAATAATGTTCCCAAATTAGAAACAAAATATAAATATCCATTAGCAGAGTAATGCATATTCACTACTTCCATTTCCTTACCTCCAAATACTGTTTTAATTCCTTGTAATCAGGTGTCTGTCTTCATCAAATAATGAAATAGCTTTCTCTTGGGTAAATAGTGCCTACCATCATCTTGTTCTGCAGTGTCCATTTCTTCCCCTTTCTGCTATGTTCTGTCTTGTCAGATTTCTTTTGAGGAGCTCATCTACTTCTCTAACTTTAACAACCATCACTCAGCAAATAATTTCTAAATCACCATCTCTTGCATAAGTTCCTTTTTGGGATGGCGAAAATTATTTCCAGAATATGTAAAGCAATTACAAATTTTTGGTTGTATTAACTGGATCTTCAATGATTATTGATAATTCCTTTGCCGTATCCTTAGTTATCCTCCCTGCTTTTGCATAAGTCCATTTATTCCCCAATTTTACTATTCTCCTCAAGTTCTCTTTCCCACTTTTATTTCTCCTTATTCTTCTCAGCAGACCTTCACTCTAAACACAAAAGAGAATATAATAGTAAATATATCTTTTCTTTTTCCACAAATCTCTCATATATCTGCTTTATTATCCCCCACTTGATTCCACAACTCATTTCTACTCTTTTAACTGTACTGATAACTTCTTTGATTGCCGAATCTAATGACTTCTTTTCCTCTTTTGTCCTACTCCAATTCTCTCCAATATCTGATATTTTAAAATATTTCTTTGAAAAGTTTTTCTCTTTTTATTCACCCTCTCTTGGTTTTCCTTTTTATCTCTGACAACTTCTTATAAATAGTGTATCCAAATAACTTTTTTTCCAAACCAGAATACTTCTGAAAGTGAAAAAGAGGTGCTATTTAATAATTATGCCAGAGTAATACAAATACACCCAGTTTGTTCAAAGCAAAATGAAATGTATGGCTATCCCATTTATAGATCTGTTCCCCCAGTTCCCTTTCTTCTGTTAGATGATGTCACCTAGAATTTTCAGCCATCATTTTGGTCTTTCACATACTCTTCTTGGGTGATCTGAAATATTTGCATGACTAAAATTACCACCTCCCTTGAAAATTCCCAAATTATATGTCAAGTGCCTAACTTTTTCCTGAGTTCCAGATTCATATTTTAATAGCCATTGGATGTCACCAGACTAGTAGCCAAAAAATACATATCCCAAAATTTAAAGTTATTTTCCTCTCAAGTATCCTACTGTTCTTTTTACATACACACATACACACACACCCACCCACTCACTCACATTCACACACAGAAATGTAGTGTGTGTATATATATATATATATATATATATATATACAGGCACACTATTTCAGGCAGATGCTTTCTTAGATACTAGACATACAATAGTAGCAAAAACACAATTCCATCATCATGACAATGCATTCTACTATGGGCAATAGACATTGATTAAAGTATTATACATATAAACATGTGTGTTGCTATGACAAAGGGGGGCATGGTGCCACGTGAAATATAATAGGGGCACTTGGCTAATGTCCTCTTCCCAATATGACTATTTTTATTAGATATAAGTGGCAACAAATAGCTCTTCTAAATTAGACTATCTCCCTTCATTTCTTGAATTTCCTTATCACAGTTCAGTACTCAAATGAACTAGCAAATGCAACCATTTTTCTTTTCAGAATTCCATTGTTTTTCATTCTACTTATGGGGATATTGTTCATGTATCACAAACCATTAAGCTCTGTAATGGTGGCAGTACTATAGGAATTGAGAATATTGGTGTGGAAACTAAATAAAAGAGCTTCAATGGAAATAGCATTATGTCTTTTATGAGAAAGAGATTACACTTAAGTTCAGGAATGCCTTTATCATCCCAAAGTCTAACTGCTGCTTCCTTCTTTTCACATGGTAGGTGATATTTGTTAATTAAATATTGATTATTTTGTGATATGTATTTCAACTCTTCTACACAAAATCTCAAAGTTGTAAAGTTCTCTTTCTAAGATTAGAAGACCTGTTCCCATTAGTACTAGCTGAAATATTAAATAAATTATGTTTAGCCTAAAATAATAAATTTTATAAGAAATATAAATTTCAGTACTTTAAAAATAAATAATCTAAAGCATTCTTTTTCTTTGTATATTTTTAGAATACTGCTACTAAATTACATCAGTTTGTACCATGTTGCCAGGTGTAACATAATAGTAACTATAATAACAGTAGCCATTACTTAAGTTCTTATTACTTTGAAGTGCTAAATAATTTACATGCATTATATTATTTAACCTTTACAGTAATCCCATGAGGCAGATGTTATCATTATCCTCATTTTTCAGATAAAGGAAACAGATGTTCAAAAGATATATCCAGCAGAAGTTAAGATGTACACTTAAACTGGAAAATTGGAGAAAGTTTAATAAGGGACTATAGTATTTATAAAGGTTTGGGCAGGGTTTAGGGAAAACAATGAGATATGCAGTGCCCTGCAACTAGTAAGAGTGGGTAAGGATGGGAAGCTGTTCCTGGAACCCAGAAAAAGAACTGTAAGCAAGGGCCCCCTGATAGGAGCTATGATCTTGGTTTGAAGAACACAGCCAACCTGTGATGACCTAGTAGGGAGGGAGCCAGGGGAATATATACCAGACCTTACTATCCTCTCCCCCTTCATTCTCCTGCCAGTAGCTCCCATTGACTTAACCCAGCTGAAAGCCAGAGAGTGCAAGATAGCTTGTTGATGCTGTCAGCTTGGAACAGAGAGGGTAAAGAATGGTAGAAAATGAATCAAGATTTCAGACTATTAAATTTCTCAAATGAGCCAGTATATGAATGCCAAACACTTTAGGTTAGTCCCAACCACAGTGCTATACTGCCTCTTGTATAAAAAATGTTTTTTGAAATATTAATTGGCCAGGGAAAATATTTTCAATTGGAAGATTTCTATCCTGTCCCAAATATTGCATGCATTTCTATCTAACACTAATTGGCATCAAATATGTAAAAGCTGAGCAGCAAAGAATGCCCAAAAAATTAGGTGTCGGTATTGATTTTACTTGTTGGTAGTATTTTTAGAATATTAAACTATAATTGTTCCCCTTGTTCAGATTCCAGACTCCATAATTTCTCGTGGTGTTCAGGTGCTCCCACGAGACACAGCATCCCTCAGCACTACTCCTTCGGAATCACCTCGTGCTCAAGCTACTTCTCGCCTCTCTACAGCTTCTTGTCCAACACCAAAAGTAAGTACAGTTCCTTGGCATTTTATACCTGCTCTACTATGTAATTCTGGGAAAACTAACCAATATTTCCCTTTGATTGTCAAGGCTGGATTGCATGAAAGATGATAGTATGAAAAATGAATGAAATATAAGATAGTTACTACCCTTTTTTTTTTCCTACAAATTTTGATATTAGGCTAACAGGACAGTAGAGATTTCATGCAAATTATCTACTCCTACATCAAAGCTCCTTTTATTATAGACTTTTTTTTTTTTAATCACACTCATCAGTGTAGATGTAAAATTCTTTGTTTGTACAGAGGATGAATGTATTTCTGGCCAATAAACAAGATTAACAAAATGAAATACTGTCACCAAAGGGATTTTTTTTTTAACTGGCCTATGCTGGAGTAGCTCCCTGCTCTAGTAATCATTCCAAATTTTTTCAAACATATTCAACTTGGAATGTTGCTGCCTAATATTTGGAAACAACTCTAAATTAATTAGAAAGAAAGTTTTAATGCCAACCTTTGGGGGTAAGGATTCTTAGTCTTTATTTATTTTTATTATTTGTCCCAAATACTGAATCATTTATGGGGGGAAAAGGATTAGACACTTATCTGCTGCCTCACATCTTCACGTGTATGATACATTAAGTAGGAAACTGAATTATGGCTATTACTGTTTTCTCTTACAATGTCTCTTCCCTGACTAAGTTAATCACTTGTGCTTTCAAATTCTCTATGTAATAGCTCCAATATTTGTATCAAATGGTTAACGGTAACATTCCTTCTTAGTAAATAAGATACAATGTTAGATATTAGGCTACACATTAAATTTATTTATTTTTCAAACTGTGGCTTTTATCTGTCATCAAATAAGAACATATACAGCTGTCTTCCTCAATTCCAACTTTTCTATCAGGTTTATGTTTTTTGTGATTGAATTTGTCTAGGAGAAATCTCAAATGTTCTTGATGTGTGTAGCACAGGTTTTTTTTTTTAACATTTCATAGTACAACTCTCTCAGCAAAGTCTTTAGAGTGTGCCTGTTGTATATCTTTATTTTTGGACATGTGACAAAATTTACTGATATTAATTTTATAGTTTTAAAAATTGGGGTCCTCGCTCATCAATGAAAAAAAATTGTAATAACAGTCTAGACATAAAATATATGTTAATGCCATTTGGATGTCAGTCAGCTACTGTTTCTGTTGAATGAAAACATGAATTGGATAGAAAAATCTCATCCATATCTTTAAAATTCTTTAAACAAAATAATTTATGGTTTGACTACATTAAATTCCAACTGTTCAAGCAACATTCATTTATAAAATCCCAGGAATATTTAAAACAAAAAGTTAGGTCCACTATAAGATGTTTACTCAGTCAACAAATACCAAGAACCTAAATGTTGGAAATATAGAACTATCCAAGGCACAATATTTTTTTTCCCTAAAAACTATGAGCATAAATATATTTTGAAAATATTTTATGCTACATTTAATTCCGCATAGTAATTCTTGGTCTTTTAAAAACTTTGTAATTATATTTTAGTTACAAAATGAGTTTCAAATACAATTTTAAAAATCACTCAATCTTCCAAATTCACCAAAATAAAATCCTAAAACTAAAATGTTAATATTTATTAAATTAATTTTCCTACTGCAAAACTTTAGGAAATCAAGTGGCTTATCTTGGTAGTCTTCCCTAGATGTTCAAATGGACAATGAATTCAAATAAAGCACTATATTTTAATCTAGGAATAAAACTTTATTCCTTTTAGATAATTTTTGTCTGCATCAAAATTCATACCTCAAAGATAAAATTATTTTGGTGAATTTTAAAAATGAACCTTAAATGCTAAATTAGACTACTAATATAATAAAAGAAACTAGTTAGACAAATATTGATGGTTTTTTAAAAAGAGTAGAGAAACTCAAATTTATAATAATATTTCTTTCTACCAAAATAGTTTCTTATAAATTATGACTGCTTAAGTGAGTCTAAACAAGATGCCTTTATGAATACTTTTATGTCAGTGACAGATATCATCTCTTCCTTCATAGAATTTATTGTTTAGTTTAAGATAATAGAAAATAATTGGTAGATAAATTTAATAAATTCTAATAATTATAACTTATTAATAGTTTAATAATTATAAATTATAATAAGTGCTAAGAAGAAATAAAAAGTTGTGGTGATAGAAAATAATAGGAGGAAAATTTAATTTAGTGTGGTCAGAGAAGACTTCACTAAATAATAACATTTCACTAGGAACATGAAGGATGAACAAAAGCCAAACATTAGCTTTTATGTTGGGTGGAGGTATGAGGGTTATATTCAACAATAATGACCGTTTTGAAGGCATTTGTCACCAATCAAGAACACTGTGGGTAAAACTTTTCATTATTACGTGAATAGTCTCAGTGATTTCAAAATCCAATTTCAAATAGTTTGTTTTATTTTAAATTATGAATAGTTATGTTTATTTTTTTTATTATTATTAATTTGGTTTTTGTTGTTTTGCCTTTACCTACTGAGTCAAATTTTAGGGCCAAATATTATTGCACTTAGCTCTGTTCTAGGTGAATTATTTCTTTAAACTTTTGTAGCATAAAAATTTGGAGCAGTTAAGCATGAAACTCAAATTTGAGTTATTGGTACATAGTGATCTTATTAGTTATGTTAAGGAATAAAAGAGAAGAAGCAAGTTTTAAGAGTAAAAGAAAGGAGAGGTTTTGAATGTGTTCAATCTAATGTATGTGTGAGACATCCAGAGCGTGATATCCCCCACAAAATTGGAAAAACAAATTGAGTTTGACATTGTTATTGTTACTGCAACTTGTTTGTGATATTTGTAATTTAGTACATATTAGTATTAGCCAAACTCTATAGTAGTCAATCTTCCTCCTGCCTTCTCAGAGCCTTCTTTAACTTACAACTTATACTGTCAAAGTTGAAGTGGAATATGGTACAGAAACAATAGGTCCAGTATGCTACCATTTAGGGGCGAGAGCACACCAAGGGGGGTTTGCAAGAACAGCCACCCCCAGCCCCCCATCAGCACCACCAAAAGGTTAAGCTTTCCAAAAAGACTGAAATAAAAAGCCTCACAAACATCTTACCAAGATTTAAAGTATATTTGTTCTTAACACGTGGAACATATCGTATAAAGATTTCATACTGAATAAATGCTATTAAGCCAAAAAAGGGAAAAAAGAAGGCCTTTTAGCTACATTATTTGAAATACAAATATGCAGATTTTATCACTGAAAAAAAATTTCAATTGTATTTCTTCATCAGGAATTTCAAATGAACCTAGAACTTCTTCACACCTCAAATCCCTTTACTCCCTTTCAGATTAGACAAGTGCAGTCTGTCATGTGAAAAATTAGATGTGTAAATGTATTTTCTTTCATCAGAGTTACAGTTCAGTCTTGAATGATCTGCACTAGAAAGAGTACTGGACATGATAATAGATAATTTGGGTTCAGATGCTGGCTTCTCTACTTAGTAACCAAACTGCATGAAGCAAGGTGCTCAACTTTCCCAAACTTCGTGTTTATGATAGAACTGGTAATCCCTGCCTCCCCAGCAGTATTTATTGAATCATTAATAAGTCTTTGGTGCTGAGAAAGCAATAGTGAGCAGGTAGACATTGTCCATGCTTTTACAAACAGGCAACTACAAATTATAATAAAGTGTAAGTGCTATGATTTATCAGCAGGAGTACAGAATGCTATGGGGATCATCAAAAGAAACACTGAGCCTAGTCTTTATGAAAACCCAAAAGGGTTAAATAACCAAATTATTTCAGACCTAACAATTTCAACCTTTTCTTTTATAACCTTGTATTGCTGGGCAGTGTTTAAGGTGAGAAACTTCCTGTCCATTTGCACATATGCATCTGTTTTTCTTATTTCAACAGCTATATTAAACATTTATTTTGCATTCATATTTTATATGTATGCTGTAAGATAATATCCTAGAATATGCTTTGATCCTTTAAGATTCTCCAGCTGTAGTGAGAACAAGATGCATAAAATACACCTTGTTTTGTTTTCTGTTGTTTTTTTTTTTTTTGCGGGGTGGGAGAGCATGTTTAAGAGGATGCTCATCACAATCTAATGGAGACAGGCATCTTTTCTAAACAATTCTCCATAAAAAGGCATTGTCTCCAACCGATATTTCTTTTCTGAAATGATGTAACATTTTATTGTGTGTGTGGAAAAGTCATTTCTCTTTTATATCAGATATTTTCTTTTGATGAAATCTGACTAAAATTGATGACTGATATTCTTTCCTTTTAAGTATCTTTTTAAGAACAAGCTTGGAATTTTAATCTTTTATTTCCCTAAGTAAATAGTGTTTAAACCAAAGAAGCCAAATAGTATGTAGATTCTTTATGAAGAAAAGTAGGCAATATCTAGAAAACTCAAGTTCTAAAATGGTAATAGTCCCCCCAAAAGTAAGAAAGAATAATTCTATAACAGATGTCACATATTCCCTTATACCTTAAAAGTATTCCAACCTTAAAAGTTAGAATAAAATTTTGTGCCCAAACTAAATAGCAATTTAATTTTTTCCCTCACACTACACTATAATATTTACTTGAACTAAACTTATATAGCAATTAAAAAGTATATGTTTTGAAATATTTTATGTGAGCTATATATTCATTTAATACATTAATGTCTATTCTAATGTTCAGACAGAATACAGAATTATGACTCTTTTGTAAGTTTCTGTTATTGTCCTTTGAGCCAAAAAATTTATATTACTTTGGATAAATAATAAATTATTTTAACTCATAGTGTTTCTTTTTTTTAATTTATTTTTAAAGAAACTTTAGATTATAAATATGTTACATAAAAAATATAGATTTCCATATGCCCCACAACTCAGTGTTTAATGTGCATGTCTCAAGAAAGTATGATTTCCTTTACATATAAAAATGACATCATTGATCCAATATCAGGAAAATATTCTCTGTGAGATTTTCTCCTAGTAATGTTAGTTTTCACAAAGTATTTCAGATTGTCACTATTTTCCTTTGTGAACCCCAAGGTGATTTTTTCATCTGGCTAGTTTGTTGATTCTATACCTGAGGCTCTCAAGTCTCTAGAGAAAGCCATGAAGTGGCTGTAAATCTAGCCTAAATTAAGGCACTAATTTGGGACCTCCACATTATTTTCCACTTTTTTTTTTTTTTTTTTTTTATTGTGGGTAAAAATCAAAATTTTCACAATACATATCAACATTTGCAAAATGATATATAAATGTATATGCATTTATGTTCCACTATTTTTAAAAGCCTAAACAAAGTCAGTAAGTCTACATTAAACATCTAGGAGATGTTAAGCAATAGTATTTGAGTCAAATCCAACAGTTCTCAAACTTATTGAGCTCAGGACCCCTTTGTACTGTTAAAAGTTAGTAAGTATCCCAAGTAGCTTCTGTTTATGTGGAATATATCTATCAATATTTACTGTATTAGAAGTTAAAACAGAACTTTTAAAAATATTTAATAATAATTTTTAATAGTAAGAATAATAGACCCTTTACATATTAGCATAAATGACATTTTTATTTTTTAAAAAACTATCTTTTCCAATACAAAGAAAATCAACTGTAAAGAAAGGCACTGTTTTACATTTTTCAAATATTTGATAATGTTTGATTTAATAGAAGACAGCTGGATTCTCGCATCTGTCTTCAACCCCTTGTGATATGTGGTTTTGGTTGAAAAATATGACAAATCAAATCCAGACTCACAGAGATATGTAGTTGGAAAAGGGAGGAATATTTTAATAGCATTTTCAGATTATTGTGGATATTCTTTGATACTACACCAAAACTTTACAATTGAGTCTCTTAAAGTTTAGTTGCAATGTTGCAATGTGCATCCTGTCAAGTACCATTACATACTCTGTAATATTAAAATCCATTGCTCCATCCTGCATTAAATGGATCTTTTACCCAGGGCATGATTTTAGAGCACATGTTTTGGTTTTCTGGAAAACTTAAGTTCTTTCAAATGTTGACCTATTTCATTATATTGTATCAAAAAATCATCTTCATTAATTTATCTACTGACCTCATTTTAAAAAGTCTTTAGTATTGAAAACTGTCAGGCTTACAGTGACTGTTTTATTGAGGACAATGTTAAATGAAGCTGGGTTTTTTTATTTTTTATTTTTTTAACTGTGATTATATGACAGTTAAGAATACAGTTGCCTTGATTTGTACTTAATGCACCAACAGTTTCAGCCACCATTGTTTTTGTGTCGTCAGTGTAAATATCAACATAGCAAAAAGGCACAAGTGTCTTAATGCTATTTATAACAATAATTTAACCTTTTGGACCCCTGAAAGCATCTTCGGGACCCTCATGAGTCTGTGGACCACACTTAAAGAACCACTAGTGTAATCAAAATGAGCAAACTGGCCTTTGTTTCTCAAAAATTCTGTACATTGAATCATATTTTTCCATAGAGACAACGTCACAATGGCATTCTTGGTCCAAAGACCTGATGCATTTTATGTGACTGACCACCAACATGCTTAAGCATTGTAAATGGTTCACCCTAACTCTGTGATCCATATTAATTATATGGCAGGGAACTGAGATGCTCCTCCCTGATTCAGAATGAGAGAAGACTTTGTGAAGTCTTTTGAAAATACATTACCAGAAATTGTAATTTCCAACTAACTCTACTTTGAATGCATTGCTGTTTCTGTATTTGGATAATAACTAATGTTTCCCCATGATATCCTATCTACTAATAGGTATAACATAGAACCCTCTTTTAAGTAATAACCTAGTTGCTGTCAGACAATATTTATTGGGGATGTGATTGGGGATGGTTCATTTGGTGTTTCTTAAATTTTTAAAATTAATTTGGAACAGTTAAAAGTTGAGAGATTTCAAATAAAATACAAAATTTCAGCCCTAAAAAATCAGATCAATATTGCTAACCAGCACTGATATATATCAGTACTCAGCTGCCATTCTTTGGAACCCTCAGGCTATTTTGCTCATTTATATTAAATGCCTGGCTCCTATAGGCATTTGAATATGTTATTTCTGCCTTAGTTCATTGTGGTCTGGTTTCTCCTCCTTTATAACATTCATTTGTTATTAATTCTAGTTTGATAGTCAAACAGAATTTTGAAATTTCAAATAAAAGATTTTTCTCTTACTTTCTTTTTTAATGAGAATGACACTACTCAATATAGTAGATTATTTCATAGTTAAATAAAATTGAAACTTGATAATATTTTACCTATTAATTTTGAGCTTAAAATTATTTTATGTTTTTTCTATGACATTCTGCTAGGTATACAGGATTTTACATTAATTTCTGTATCGTCTTTCATCTGGTTAATTGTCCCCTCTGCCTTTACATAAAATGATAATTGAAAGTGGAATTTCCCTCATCCTTTTCCAATTATTTAACATTCAGTTCATAAAACTACTCTCATCGTTGAAGAAAAGTAATTGTGAAGTGCATAATTACCACACTTTAATCTGAACTTGCAAACAAGTAAGCCTGAGGGGATAGACCAAAACAGACAAATTATTAATTATAAAGTTAACAGTTTCATAACTAAGTAGCATGGTATCTTTTTATTATTTTATTATTTTGGAAAGTTTAGAAAACTCATATAAGCAAAAAGAAAAATTCTTATAAAACCACCCTTCATAAATAGCTGCTGTCAACATTTTGTTGTGTATCATTCTGTTATTTTTTCCAAGCATTCAAATAATTTTTTATAAAATTTTTAAATAAATGGATCATAACGGGAAGGTAGTGATTAAGAGCTCAGGTTGCAGAGTCTGACGATCCTGAACATGAATCTCAGCTGTATCAAGTTGTGTAGCTTTTAGAAAGTTGCTTTACTTCTGTCACCTTATTTATTTCATCTATACAGTGGAAAATAATAGTATTATTTGCCTTATAAGGTTGTTTTAAGGATTAAATTAACTGTTAACTGCTGTCTATATTTTGACCTATCTCATTCACTTATTAATATGAACATCTTCCTACATCAAACATCTTTACATGTTTTTAAGTTATCTTCTACAACACTATTATTGACTATTGTTTGGAACTCTAATTTATAGATGTTGCATAGTTTTTTTTTTAACCATCCCCCTAGTTTGGATATTTTAATTGTTCCCTGTTTTTCAGTTTTAAAAACAATGCTGTAGATAATCTTCTGGAAGTTAAATATTTTAGACTTCTCCTAATCAAATTTTGCACCTTGTATTAATTCTACCTTTGTTGAAACTATATGCAAAATTTTTAGGCCCATGGTTCCCCATAATTTAATGGGCTCCAGGACTAGATCATTTTCACATCTTCATGAATTCAATTTAATGATATTCTGGAAGAAGCAATTTTTAGCATTTGTATTTGACTGATTTACTGGCAGATATTTAAAAATTATGGATCCAAAATTGTTTTAAAGGTTACCTATATTTAGTATGTAAGATTCTTACCATACTATGAGGAAGTAAATATGGAGTCCTAGACTGCTACTTTATAACTTTGTAAGGACAAGTAGATTTCAGTTTCCATATTTATAAAAATCAAGGTATTAAATTAAATAGCCTCTCAAGTCCCTTGCAAGCCAAAATTCTATTCCTTTGTTATAAGTTTCTGTACTAACTGAATAAATATTATTCTTTTTAGCCCCCCTCTCTGATATTAATATATATTAATAGCCAGTGAATATTGAATAATTTATATTTATTTCAGCTTTTGCATTCCATGCTAGTATATAAAGTTAGAGATTATCAACTGAAAATGCTCCAACTTCATTTAAAGCCTTTTTCATCCAGGTCAGGCTCGTCTCTGTAAATAGAATATTGATTTCTCTTGATATTCACTAGAATTTTGTTCAAGTTATAGGAAGATACAAATACAAGTAATAGTGAAATTAAGAATACTAGCTTTCAATAAAACCTTTGATTCTTATAAACTTTTTAATGGTTTATGACATTTTTGTGCAAAAACAGCCCAACAAAAATAACCTGTGCCATCATTACTTAAGCAACAAAATTGATTAGATATTGGCATGATTCAAATCTATTTAATTAATTAACTAGCCATGTCCCACTCATAACTTTGTTTAAAGATATGTTTAATGAGTTTAACATGGGAAGCGGCTGTGGCTCAATCAGTAGGGCTCCCGTTTACCATATGGGAGGCCCCGGGTTCAGTTCCCGGGGCCTCCGGTGAAGGCAAGCCCGCCCGCACGGCGTGGTTAGCTGACCCAGCGAGCACAAGCAGCAAGGGGGGGATAAATGAATAAATAAATAAATAAATAAATAAATAAATAAATAAATAAATAAATAAATAAATAAAAATGAGTTTAACATATCACAAACTATTCTCTTTATATTCATATTGTAAAATGATACAGATCTAAAATCGGTCATATATTTTAGCACCCAAAATTTCAGGATTATCTGCTTTTGCTACTAATTTTACTTTACTAAAGAGAAAAGAGATTAATTCAGAAACTCATTTAATGAATATTTTTGAGCACATACTATGTGTCAAATACTATACTAGGTATTGGGGACAGATTTAATAATCCTGCCCTCAAGGTGCTTTTGGCAGAACTGATTAAAAATATATATATTTGCAACAAATCTATCAGATAAAGCATTGGCACCATCAAAGAGCTCTTATAAATTTTGTGGCAAAAGAATAGAAGGGGTAAAGGATAGATAAGGGCATTTCATGAAAGAGATACATTTAGTAAAGAAATATGTGGGGAAAATGTACCCTTTTACTAGAAATCTATTAAAAATTTAAAACTGCAAATTTTGCATTCAAATTAATAACTATTTTAAATAATAAGCATCAGTGCTATAGTGAAGAGTAACATGAGCATTCCTCTTCATACTATAAGAATATAAATTTGTATACCTTTCAAGAAAACAACTGTACAGTGTATATCTGAAACTTTACATTTTTTTCTTACATTTTAACCAATCATCTTGTTTCCAGAAACTTATCAAAAGGAAATTATTAGAGAAACCACCAAATACTTATGTACAAGATGGTATACCAAATACTTATGTACAAGATGCTATACCATAACATTATTCATATTAGTGAAAAATTAGAAATAACCTTAATGTCTATATTTAAATAGTTTGTATAAAATATGAGCGAACTGCCCTTAAAAATCAGCATATTTAATGACATAGGAAAATTCTCAAAATAAAGTATGTAGTTTAAAAAGTAATAAACAAGGCTACATAGCAGTAGAAACGTAGATTATTTTACAACCAACATTGTTTTTAAAACCAGAAAAATATTTTTATTTGTTTTGTTGTGTTCTGTTTTTCAGATAGGGCCTGGTGATGACAGGGATGTCTTTTGTTTACTTTTCAGATTTTTAGCAGCAAATCTGCATAAAGCCAATTGTAGTTGTTTTTATAGATGTATTTAAACCAGAGCATTTTTATATCCCGGCTACGCCAATCTTTTATGGCTAATCTTGGTAGAAGATTATATCATATTTCAATGTTGGTGTGAAAGATAAACATTTTTTCTGTTTCATACACAAGTAATCAATAAATAATTATTAACATATGTACTATTTAAAAGTTATCTAACTTAAAGTGTCTAATAACTCTTTTATACCATAACTTTGGACTTCATAATTTCTTTTTAGACAAGTTTGGAAACAGGAACATGGATTGAATTATTCTCTGGTTATTGGGAAAGAAATAACTTGTTTAAAAGTTTAAGTTTGTATAGACTGCATTATCTTGGAATCAAAACTGTTATAGAAATGTAAGAATTAGAAGTATAAATGTATAAAATAAAAAGTAAATAAATAGTTGCAAATTTAATAAACATGAGAACTCAGTGTCTTTAATATAAAGGATTTCCTAAAAATAAAAATGTTTGAAGGGGCAGAGAATCTGTGACTTGCTACTAAGATCTGTTTTTTTTTTTTTTTTTTTTTTCTTCATTACTCTGCAACTATTTCCTATATCTTCTCTATCCTTTTATTGGTTTAGTTTTTATAATCATATTTCCTGCCCTCCAGAAATGCATTAGGGTGTTTATTTTTCCTTGAAACACTTATATAAATAATCATTTCCTTCATTTCTTTCTTCCCTCTTTTTCCTTTGCCTTAATAAATCACAAAATAAAATAATTTTATGATGAGGCACCAGTTTTATTCAAAAGGCTGATATATAGTGAAGTGAAATATAAAGGAGAACCCCCCAAAATATTCCTTTATATACAGGAGGTTGTTTAAATTTTGAGCTCTCAAGCAAAACTTTTTTAAAAAATCTACCCCTCCAGATCATAACTACCAGAAACAACCTATATTTGTACCAGTATATACATAGTGATATCAGTTGGAAGATAAACAATTTATTAGAAAACTTTTTATTTCCTTTCATTAACACCTGTATTAAAAAATAGAAGCAGCAGCAGTGACATGGTGAAATGAATAAAATAGGGTTAAAAGATTTGTTTCTCAGATTAGTTCTGAAAGTAAATTATATGACTCAAGAAAGAAAGAAAAAAAAAAAAAAAACCAGTTCAGTCCTCAGTCTTTAGGACAAACAGAATGTTTTTAACCTATATCATCTTAATCTAAATCAATATAAAATATATTGTTAGTAGGATAAAGGGGATATCTACATTATTCCATAGGCAAGAGACTGAATTTAAATTTAAAAACCTGAGAGCAAGAGAATTTAAGGCCAGCTATGCTGGGTTTTTTCTCTTTTTTTAATTGACATGTCTTCAGAAAGTCACTGAACCTTTCTAAGCCTCGGTTCCCTCATGAATAAAAAATGTTTTAAAACACACAAAAATAAATTCTCAAAAATTTTCACCAAATATCTTGTAACTAAAGAGAAGTGTGAATGTATACCCCCAGTGATATGGAAACCTACCTTAATGTGACTTCCACAAGCTCAAGAGTTCTTTAAAGGTCTCATATTTTACTTTAGAAATTAATATAAAGTTAACTTTCTACTCCAAAATATTTTTTTTAATAATAGTATAACATTTTCAATTACTTTATTATTGGCCAAAGTGGTGAGGGTAGGGCTGGATAGTTTCTTATCTTATTGACAGTGGAAATGATTTTACAATGTAAAATGGGTTTTTGCCATGGTTTTTTTGTTTTTTAGGGTTTTGTTTGTTTGTTTGTAAAATTGGGCTGAATCAGAGAGAGCCACCACCACATACTGAATTAGTATCCAGACAATTTCTTTATTTCATGATATTTCAAGAACCCAAACCCTTAGTAAAAAGGTGAGAACTATAAAAAAAAAAAAAAAAAAAATTGCACCAGACAATGTTAAACAGCAAAGGATGACTTTCTTCAAAGCTATAGGCAATATGGAAGAGAGAGAGGTCAGAAGGCTATTACAATAAGGGAGAAAGCCCAAAACCAAATCTGAATTCAACTCCACTGAAAGAAAGGACAGCAGGCTTTTTAAGAATTGAACTAGTGGAAAAGTACTAGAGACTGAGTTTACTGATAAGGCCAGATGAAACATCTTCTGTCTGAATTCTGTAAGGGCTAAAGTGAGGATGGTCAGGGGCCTAGAGTCATGGAGAAGGCTGTTTTAAATTTAGTCAAGATAAGGGGAAGTTGAAACTGTCTTGGTCAGTAACACAAAGCGTGGGAGATTTCTTAACCTACACTGCTTTCCAGGATCTCAAACTTCAGGTAAAAGTCAGCATTGTCAATTAAAATAGCAGAATAATTTTGCTGACTTGGCAATTAATCCCTGAGAATAGATTTCCCAGTAATTAATCCCCAAAGACAGATTCTCAAAATGTTGCAAATGAGGTCATACAGTGTAATATTTTCAGGCTATTTTTAATGGATATCTTGTTAAATATACTCTAACTTAAAGGGTGACTAGATTGAAATGGTTTGTTCTCCTTTCATTAGTATTTTTTACAATTTCATTGAAATACTTGACAAAGAATTTTGTCAAAAATGATTAATGATGACATTGTTTTGCCACTAACATTTCAGTTTTCATCATGTGTAAATAAACTAATATCAAATGACTTATAGTCCCAATTCTCTGCATCCGACTCTCAAACTTCATTTATATTGCAGTAATCCTATATGTAATATAAAACATTTACATTTTAACCTCTGTTACTGATATAGAATAGTTAACATCAAAGGAAGTACCTATAAAATTAGCCAACAATGTGAGAGTCCTTATAATTATCAGGAGGAGTAGATTGAGTCACCTTATCCAGCTGCTAATCTTTTGTGATTTCTTTTATGTTCTTATCAAAGAAAAATAATAATCAGACATTTGGATTAGCTGTGAATTTCTTTTATTTGTATTACTCCATCATAATTCACAATAGATTAACTAGACTAAATGAGAATTCTAAAATATTGATGCCAGTTTTCCCTACCTGTCAAATTTTTAGTTTAGTTGACAAATCTTTTTCAAATTCCTTCTGGAAATTTTCAGTATTAGTTATTATTATCAATTCTAGGAGCCACACAAAAAAAGAAACACATGAAACTTGATTACAACAACTTCTGGCTTTGTAAACAACATTGATTTTCTAAAACCTTCCTCTTACGATAGCTTCAAATTTTCAAAGACATATTTGTGTACAGAAAATTGATGCCAAGCATCTACAGATGACTTGTCTGCTCCCAAACTATCTCTGTATTATGGCCTACTTTTCACTTTCAGAGTTCAGTAGTGAATATCTTTTTTTTTTTTTTCTTTTAATTCATTCTTTATATTTCTTTACTTGCAGTTGCATTTGGAATCAACATTGCAGGAAAAATTTCTTATGTATATAAATATAGTAATCAATAAAAAATTTTCTCTAGAGATAGACAAAAACATTTACATTATACATGTATATCCTCTTATAAGCATCAATTTTGTTCTAGCCCATTTATTTCCACACCTATTAAGAAAATACAACTTTAAACTAGAAAACGAAAACTGTGGGTTTTGTATCTAGATGCATCATTAACTTTCTATGCAACCTTGTTTCTTGACTTAATGTAATCTTTGCCTAAGAAATATGATAATACCATATGTAAAATCCTTACCTGATAAGCCTACTAGAAATAATAGGCAATGTGGAAAATGGTGTTCACTTGTTACTATGTAGCAGTTTTGAAAGTCTTCACAGTTTGTGCAAGTCTTCAGAAAGCAACAAGAGGCATTAGACTCCTTATTTTATATAGGAAACTACCAAGTCTCTGTTTATAATCAAGATACTGTGAGGCTCCATTTAAGATAGGAAACAGCTTTGGATATGAAGATGTTCTCTGAGATCAAAGAAATTAGCACAAGAGAATGACTTGATACTGTAAACTCACTCCTCATCTGGAGGCATATCTGAAGGAGTGTCAACATTCTGTTCAGTAATCATTGTTTCTGAAGTTGAGAATCCTATTTGATTAAGAAAAGTAAGAATTGGTGATTATCTTTTGGGCATAATATTTGATTAATGCTGAAGAATTAGTAAAAACTATATCAAATATAAACAAAAGTTGATTCTATGTACCAAGATGCCTTTTTTCTAAATAAAAAAGTTAATTTTCTCAGTATTATTCCTCAGCAGTCTCCATATGCTGTCAGAGATGCCGGAAAAGGGGCCTTAAAGGGGTAAGACAATCTGTAGCATAGTTGCGTTTCTTATATTTCCTGATGACTTTAACACTGGGAACTCACCTCACTGATACTGCTTCTACTGTCTCCTATTACAAGCAAGAAAATCACAGCTAATCTTGATCTATGCTGGTATGAATTGAAACCATCACCCTGCAAGTTCAGGAATCCATAGTATAAAATCAATTCCTCTGAAGCTTCCTTCCCATGTTTTTTTGTTTGTTTTTGTTTTGGGGGGTTTTTGTTGTTGTTGTTCATTGGTTTGGTTTGGTTTGGTTTGGTTTACCTCTCTCTTTAACCGAAAATAGTAGTTCTTACTAGAGCTCTACTAAAAAAGTAAAAGAATTTCTAGTTTATATCTAATCTAATAAAACACCTTCTGTTGACAATCGTCCTTCCCTCATTTATATAGTGATGTGAAACACCTTTGAAAAATAGCAGTTTTACTTTTCATTTCCCCTATATTGCTGGAGAGGAAAATTCAACTGAAATAGCAGAAAGCTTTGAGGAGTGAATATTTATAACACTGGTCTGGCATTAAAATTTTCTGGTTGGGCAGCACAATTATTTAATTGGGAATATCAGTGACAGCTGAACAACCTCAGTGCTTGGGTCAGCAAGCAGAGGTACTTCAGTCTGTCACCTATGAAGAATGATGCTTATCAGGACTGACCTTTCCCTTAGAGAACATTCATATTTCCAGGCATATCATTGATGATTTCTGATATTACAATGGAATAGATGCTAAAACACTGAAAGAGACAAAGTTCTCTGCCTAGGTATATTTGTCACTCTGTTTTCTGTAAGCCAAGTACCAAATGTAATACTACTCCAGATACTGCTTCATCAGAAGTCCCTAAGATAACTGCCCATTTCCTCATCTCAGGAATAGTGCTATAGCTATGAAGACTGAATTCTAGTGACCAGCCTATTTGCAGAGCATGTCTTAACATCCTCTGTGTTAGTTAAATCTTAGGCCTCCTAAGAGTTACCTCAAAGAATCGGTTATGTTTTTGCATGTATTACTTACTAATGTATAGAAAAATTTTTAAGTTCACTTTTTCTTTATTCTGTCTTTTTTACCCATCTTCCTCATTGTAGCAAATTAGACGGCCGGATGAAAGCAAAGGAGTTGCTAGTAGAGTTGGATCCCTCAAAGTAAATATGTTTCTAACATTTTTTGGCAAGATTTCGTCTATAGCCTACACTTCTTCCCTTTTGGAGGGTGATGGGAGGGAGGGGGCTTTTTCCATTTTTCACCATCCCATTTTTTTTTTTATTTTAATATTTTTATTGGCTGTTGGGTCATATTGGGTTTTTTTGTTTGTTTGTTTCAGCTACACATAGAGCAACCAGCTGAAGGCAAGCTGCCAAATAACTAGCTTTGAATGGCACCACAAACAAGAAAAAAGGCAACTGCCTCATTCAAGGTGCCTATAATTTGGGGTCCTAGAGTAAACCGTTCCTCTGATTGATGTCACTGACTATGTGTTAAGTTCCTCTTACACAGAGAACTAATATTAATTTTTAGAATATTATATCCCCTTTTTACTTTTTTTTGTAAGAAAGTAATTAAATGTTGTTTTGGTGACATTACCATTTGTAGTTCGTTCCAGAGAAATAATTATTATGAGTTAATAACATGTATTTTATATATGTAATCCTAAGAATTAGAAAGAAAAGGAATTTTATATTATGCTAATAAAATGGGCCCACACATAACTAATAGTAATTAATTCCCTTTTATTTTTTTAAAGTTAAAACAATTGATTTAACAGTCAACAGAAACAGATATATATCTAAATGTTGCCCATTTGTGTATATAATCTGCTAATATACAACTTAAAGATTTTGGATTTGATGGCCCAGTTTGCTCTTTGCTAAATATACATTTGTTTAACATATCTTGGGCACTCAGTATTCTTAACATTTAATCACAATGAAAAGGTAAACAAATTAGCACCCTTAAGAAATGCAGATATAGCCATTGATCACTTTTAATGCTGCACCATAAATGTAAGTTAGAAATTTTACAGAATTCTAAATATATGCAAAAGAATCCCCCCAAAATCTCAATCTCATTTTCCTTACAGCAATAATTAAATTAATCTAAATACCAGATAATTCACAGCACTAAGATATCCCAAAATTCAGTAACCATTTTGAGGCCTAATAGTCATTTCAAAATTTTACACACTTCCAATTTATTTCCATTTAGCAATTTATGAAGCACTAATTTCTGATTCTTTCCTTTCCTTGCCTCTTCTGACTTCTTTGTTTTACTATTTTATTGTTGTTTATTTATTTATTTGTGTGTGTGCACACATATGAGTGCACATGGAGGAAGGTTTGTTTGTATGTTTGTGTCCTTTATTCCAGACAAGCCGTCCTCTCTATTCTCTAACACTGCTTTATAGTGAGTAGCTATTTTACTAAAATGTCATTTCACTAAGGATAATCAGAAGGGATGGGAAATGCTGACTCTGTGCCTGTTTCAAAAAAAAAATAGGCACTTTAATATTACTCTGTAAGGCAATATGATTTTGTGTATCCTGATTATATATCAGCAGCATTCCTCACTGTCTGCCTGTGAGGTATTATATTTTACCTTTGTCTTGAACGGAAGATGAATCCATTATTTTTGGACCATGGATTATGACTCAGATTTAAGTGAGACAGTACAGTGCAAGACACCTTTTTGAAAATTATTAATAGTAAAATAAAGAGAAAAATGGCATCTATAACTGCAGCACCATCTGCTATAAACTGGATTGTATGTGTGGGCATGTGTGTACAATTATCCTACTTTCAGATTTGAATGTATACAACTTCAATTTATAATTGTATATTTATTGTTTTTATATATATATATTTATTGTTTATATATACATATATAGTGTGAGTATGAATATACACCTATAGCTTTGTTTAAGAATAAAAGGTACATTTTAGGTTTCAATCAGTTTATTTTAAAATGGATATAGCCTTAATTCAGAAAGTATGTATTGGAAAGAAAAGGCAAATTTCATAATCTTTAAATATCTTTACTCCATTTTCTACCAAATGGAAAATTTTAAATTGAATCTCTAGGTGATTATAAGGATAGTTATATTATTTATTTTTCCCTAATGCTTGGTGGGGGGGAAATGCGACATTTTAATTAAACAAAATTAAATGTTGGCTTCCAAGTCACAGGTTTATTGTACATGTGTTTTTATGTTTTTCAAAGATCTTTAATGTTTTGAAATGTTTGCCAAAGACAGTGAGAAATGTATAATGCTATGATCTTATTTTTAAAAGGAAAAAGAGGAAAACTGAAAAGAGAACAAGTTGCTTTTTCAATTCATTTTCTGATGTTTACATGTAGCTCCATCGAAAGCTGGAGGAGCTCAGAGATCACCTAGAAGGCAATGTGAAAGGATACTCTCTCAGAGTAAATGTACGATTTCACTCGTTGATTTTTTTTCCCTAAACTTCTCCTGACTGGTAATTCCAAATCTGATTGGTTTGTCCTCTCATTTCCATCTTTTTTCCTTTCTGTCTCTTTCCCCCCTATCTTTTTCTTTCCTAGCTGCGGCTTCATGCTCACATTTATGAAATAAAGATTACATTGGCAGGTTGGAGGACCTTTAAGCCACACTGACTAACATTGTGGTTTGTTTGATAACATTTTGGCCCCAATGCAAAATAAAAACTTCCTTTTCAAAATCAGTGTTTCTTACACAATTATATAACTTTCTGAGACTCTTTTCATAAGAATTCATTTGGAGCATTTCTACTGACTGTGTCTTGTGCACCTTGTTGGGTGTTCAGCAGGATTATAAATTATGGACTGGATCCAAGGGGTGGGTCCTTGATGATTCAATTGCAATTGTAAAGGAAAATGATCTATGTTAGAGTGTCATTATAGGTAATCTGGCAAGTAGATACATTTTTTCTAAATTAATAGATTTCTCTTAATGTAGACTCTTTTGTAATTATTATAAAGTATCATTTTTTGTTTAAAAATAAGAAAATTAGGCAGTAACAATCTTCACCAGGACACTGTCATAAAACATCTTACAAACACTTGCGATAAAGACTAATATGATCAAGATAACACTTTGAAAGAGAACAACATACTATAGCCACTCATTCCCATGCATATATTATATAGGAAATACTAACAATAATACTTTTGTGATAGTTCAGACGTTGGGGATGTTTGATCCGTCTGCCAAACGTATCTTCAAGAAAACTGGAAGGAAAATTCTTTAATATGGTATATGGTATAAAGAAGTAAAGGTAAATTATTGCAGTAGACAATTTATGGTTCTATTTAATCCTGACTTACAATTCCTGGGGCTTCTAAATAAGTTCCTATGAATCTAAGCTTCTGATTTACTTATCCTTAGATTATTGGCATACATTTAATTCATATTGCTGTAATAGCTTTGTTACAAAAAGTAGAGTAAAATGAGTGATATAATTCTCTGATTTCTCAACTTGTTTTTAATTACATACCATACATAGTCATGTATATTTCCTATATTAATTTTCTGATTACTAAAGTCCAGGTGGTTTTTATCTGTATCAGTCATAGAATTCTGATAGATAAACAGAGAGAGAAATTAATATTGTGTCTCATTTTCCTACTTCTTTCTTTTGAGCTTAGTTCTTCTATTCAATGTCTATGTCTTCTAAATCCTTATGGAATTTGGAAGATCATCCATAGTCACCCCAGAAATCATTCTACTGTTTTAAAATAAACAAGTTTACTATGAATTTTATATTTAAATCAGTCTAAACAACGGAAACATTATACTAGAAGCCCATAAAATGATTCTAATGATAAAGTATATTTTAGTGTCATGCTCTCGCCTAGAAATTATGAAAAGTGGTATTTTTTTTTTTTCAATCGAATTGAAACTAGAAAATGGAGGCTTACTAAGGTCTAGATGGTGAGAATGTAGTATTAAATTAGGGTCAAATTGAAAGTTCCGTGCTTTGAAAGTTGGATTATCTAATGTCACTGTGTCAATTCCTTTTTTTCAATTCTGTTTTATAGCAGTTGTACTGATATATAGTGACTGATCTTAATGTGTTCATCTTTTGTGTCATTTCAGTGGGGCACACTTTGTTCTGATTGCCCTTTTTATAGAAAGACTGAATATGAGGTATATCATTCTAATGATCCTGTTAACTAGCAAAGTATAGAAAAAGAACTATCAAGAGACAAACAATACCTTCTCAAAAGTTCAGCTAAAAATTTAAAAAAGATGTAAATCAAGTGCTTAGCTAAATGTTCAGTTTCTCTCCTTCCACTTTAATTCATATTACTCACTCCACTGTGCCTTAAAATATACTTTCTATATTAAAAATTATTGCAGAGAAGCAAAATAAAGTTATTCTCAGTACCAGAGACTAAATAACCAGATTTTGTTTAGAAAATGAGGAAAATTAATATGTGGTAACTTGTTCCGTTTTGTGAAAATTCATTGTAGCTGTCCATACACAAGAGCAAATATATGGGAGCCTTTCAATTCATTTTAAAAGTGCTGAATATTTTAATAAGATAAAAGATTCAGAACCGTGCTGCCACATAATTATTTTATTTAATAGTTAGAGAAGGTGAGGAATCACTCAGTTTTGGGAAAAGTATTTAATCAAATCATTAATGCTTCAACTGGTATATATTATTTTATAAAAAAGCATGCTGCATCCTCCTTATTCATTAAGGGTAATCTCTGTTAAGATGTAATTTTTTTGAATAATATTAAACTTTATTTATTTATTTCACCTTTGAAAATATACTTTAAATTACATTAACTCTTATATATTAAAAAACAGGTTGTATTGGATTCCTGAATTCTAACTCAAGAATGTACCATCTTTTTCTATACATTATAGAAAGCAGAAGTATTCTGAACTCTAAATGGATTATCACTAAGTTTAGTAATAATAAAACTATCATCTTGTACCTAAATATAGTAAAGGTAATTTACTGACTAAAAAATATACTGCAAATCCTTAAACTGGTAATGTGTTGAGGAGAATGAAGAATAAAGCCACATGGAAGAAATTTTAAAAATTCCATTTAATCCAGGGGTTCTTAACAAGGAGTCCGTGAGTTTGAATTGTAATCCAAAAAAAGCATTATTCTTGTGGGGATGTGTTGGTGCAGGTGTGATATATTTATTAAATAATACACATGATAGTGTGGACTTAGTAAGGGGTCTATGATTTTCACCTGACTGGCAAAGGGATCCATGGAACAAAAAAGGTAAGAACCCCTGAAATCAAATGCAAAAATCTAGTTGGAAGAATATTAAAAGTAATGCACAAGGGAAGTGGGTGTAGCTCAGTGCTACCCCATGTATGAGGTCCCATGTTCAATCCCTGACACCTCCTAAAAAAAAAAAAAAAAGGATATTGAATAAGATTGAAGACCCGTACAGACAATGTTAAGAACTGGGAAAAACAGGATATGATAATACCTTTTTTTAGATAATATAAATCAAGGTGAATTTACAAAATAGACAATAAAGAGCAATGGGGCCAAAGAGAGCCTGAATGTGAAATTAGTCAGAAAAAATATAGATAAATGCTTATGAAATGAAGATAGTGAAAAAGAAAAGACTAAAAATACCTTTTAGCCACAATTTTGTATTGTCATCTAAGTACTCAGTCTATGTAATAAGATAGTAAATGTCTCTCCAACCTCAAATATATAGCTAGGTTTTCGCTATCAAATATATTAATGATTTTTAAGGCTTTGACAAACAACAAAAGGAAAGATGGCTTATGCAGAAAGATTATTGGAATATAAGTGAAATTAAGAAGAAAGATAAAGTGGAAGGAATAGAAAATTATCTTTAAGTACTTGCTTTGCTACTATAAATAAAGGTTTTATAGATCTTTTAAATCAGTGTTTTCATTCCAGCCTTAGTTCTGAAGTAACTCTTCTTATATTTTTTATTAATGAGTACCTATTATCTTTGGGGTTTTTGCACTTTCATATTCATTAAGATAATGCTATACCTCATGGATAGGCAAACTATAACCTATGGGCAAAATTCTGATTTTTTTTTTTTTGTAGGCCCATAAGCCTACAAAAAATGGTTTTTGCATTTTTAAATGGCTGGGGAAAAATCAAAAGAACATTTTGTGATGTGAAAATTATATGAAATTCAAATTTCAGTTTCCAAAAATAAAGTTTTATTGACTTACAGCCCTGCTTATTTATTAGCATATAATCTATGGTTGCTTTCACACTACAACAGAGTTGAATAGATATAGCAGAGACCTTATGGCCTGCAAAGATTAAAATATTTACTATCTGACCTTTTACAGAAAAGTTTGCCAAGTCTTGTTAGTGTGTCAAAATGACATTTGCATAGAAATGCTTGTGATAGAGTTAGTGAAATTATCTTCATTTAGATCTTGAGAAAAGGAGAGCTGCTCATTTTTCTGGTAATAGTTTCAGATCAATCTGCATGGAAGCATGTGTTTACTTAGTTGATTCTCTGGGATCTTTTATCTTTATATTTTTATTTATCCTTTTTACATTGTTTTCTCTATCTACTCTTTCTTCACCACTACCCCTTCCCGCACACTAAGTAAACCTACCATGAAATTAATTACCACTAAGTCCTTCAAATGTGCAGCTATCATACAAATAGACTATAGATTATAAAATGCTTTTCTCTTTTTGGAGCTCCTTACAGGGATTTAGAGTATAAAGCTAAATTCCATTCTTTCTTTCTTAAATTCTTAAAAACTGTGTTTATAGAGTATTTTTGCCTTATGCATTGAATTTTTCTGTTTATTACTTCATTACATCTTAATAAAAATATTTTCCCTGAAGACTGATCACCCTTTGTTTCCTGCTAAATTTCCTTTTTGATCTCACCTAAAGTCATTATACCTTCTATAGGAAATTTCATACACCTTGGCATGATCAAGTACATATAGTCCTTAAAAATCTAAAAGGCATCTGCATTGAATAAGCCAACTTTGATTGAGTAAAGAAGAACTGGAGCATTGCCCTTTAAATGAGTAAACATCCTAATAGAAATGACTCTACCTTAATAGCTTGTCTCAATTTGTCTTTGACTCTACTTTCTTTAGGCAAAATTCAGTGCCTTTTAGTTGTTGAATGTAGAACATTGTTTGAGTCTCCTAGTCTTCCTTGTTTGACGTTTTGTTATTTACTCATACTAATAATATGCACTTATTTACTATTTCATTTATAATAGTTATATAACATCCTCAGTATCTTAAGAGATGATATCTTATAAATATGACCAGGCTACAATAATGATGATGATTACAGTAATTAATTTAGGATTGTCTCTTTGGAAACGGGTTAATTTTATTACTTTTCATTTTATTAGAATTCCCTTAATATGACAGCTTAATACAATTCTGAGGTTTTGGTTACTGCTGAAAAATAACAAAAATCTATTTTATCTTCTGATTAGAAACAAAATATTCTCATCTGAGTCTTATAAAAATCACCTACAGTAGCCTAAAACATTTAGGGTAGATATGACATATCTGTGTTTAATGCTCACCACAGAATTGCCCTTCTCAGAAGTGACTTTAATACCAAAATAAGGTTCTAATGAAAGAACTCTTTGACAAGTAAATTTCCTTAGTAATAGAAAATGGAGAACTGAGGAAAAAAAACTAATCTGTTTTGAAAGATAAAAATTTTCAGTTTTATCTTTATGATTGCAGTTAATAGATACAGAACAAACATGCAGAGCAAGATTTTCTTAGAACATCTTGCTAAAGAAAATTAAATGGTTTAATTTCTTAATATGTAAAGAAATGGCCATATTTTAAAAACTACCTCAAAGCAACCTAGTAAGTGGCAGTAATACTTTTTATCATAAATGTTTGTTTGGGATTGATTTTATTTTGCTTAATATAGATTCTAATCAAAGTACCAATTAAATAAGCTTAAAACCTTCTGAATGGGGAGTGGATGTAGCTGAAGTGATTGAGCTCCTGCTTCCACATACAAGGTCCCTCCCAGGTTCAAGTCCCAGTACCTCCTAAAAACAAACAAACAAAAAAACCAACTCTCAGTGGGGAACAGATAGAGCTCAGTGGTTGAGCGCCTGCTTCCATGTATGAGGTCCTGCATTCAATCCCCAGTACCTCCTAAAAAAATAAAAATACAAATAAAAAACCTTCTGAATATAATTTCACACAGTTCAGTTTTTTAAGGATAGAAGAAAAAGAATTTATATATTCATTCAGTAAACACTTACTGAGCACGTACTACATTGTACTGTGCTAGGTGTCAGAAATAAAATTAAATAGAAAATCAGATAATAAGAGCATTTCTGATTCCTCTACTTTCTCATTTTCTCCTATACCTTCAGTTGTCCACCCTAACTTTACATTTTGGAACTTCAAGCAGAATGTGTAACTTGAGAATGCATACTTAAAATTTCAGTTCACATAACAATGAAGACAACCTAATGAAGAACAGACCACAAAATTGAACGTGGCATTATAACAACCTAGAAAGTAAGAACAGGCCAGAAAATTATGTTGGAGTCATAAAGGTTAAACATGGTTTTAAGTATAAAGTAAATCTTTAAAAAATCAATGATAAAGTAGCTCTTTAAAACAAAGCAATGAAATTTCCTGATAAAAGATAGGTCTGGTAAGAAAAGTTTTGTGTTTGAGTTGTTTTTTTTCTTGTGTGGGAGAACATTTTATGGTGTTGCTATTGGGGGAAAAAAAAAAAAAAAATATATATATATATAGAGAGAGAGAGAGAGAGACATTCAGTAATACTGAAAATGAAATAGTAGGAACAGGAGATCAGAATCAGAACATTGAGCTGACTTTGGTACCCTCTTAAGAGAATAATATGAAGATATACAATACAGCCATCCTATAAATAACCTCGTATGGGGTTTGCTAATGTTAAACCAATGAAGATCAGTGTGGTACCATAAGAAAAATTATCTGGCTTGCTGCTTTTTCTCTCAAATGAGCATTTTTTCAGCAAGATCATATCAGATTCTGCCCAGAGTGCCCAGAGGAGAGTCATCTCTGTCGTGGACTCTTTTTTTTAAGCCAGGTTTTTTGTTTGTTTGGGTTTTTCTTATTTTTTTTTATTTTTTTTTTTAATTTTTTCACAGTGCTCTCTTCCAAATGGCTTGAGCCTTGAGACGTTTTCAAACTCAAGTGTCTGCTTATAAGACTGTTTCATTGTTTGGCAAATGTATTGGTAATGGAGCCATTTAACCTGAGACCCTTACTATGCTATCATTTCCT
This sequence comes from Tolypeutes matacus, assembly GCA_026826555.1. Lineage (NCBI taxonomy): Eukaryota > Metazoa > Chordata > Mammalia > Cingulata > Chlamyphoridae > Tolypeutes > Tolypeutes matacus. Next base: position 3,537,218 of record JAKSZT010054193.1, on the reverse strand, counting down.
CTTTAACAGTGTTTTCTTTTCCCTACTGCAAAACCAGGCTCGGCTTCCCTCGTGTTCATCTACCTATAGTGTATCTGAGGTATACTTTGCACGTATTTTCTTACATTATCAACATGCTCGCCCTCACCATTTTTATTTTATTTTACTTTTGCCTTAATTTATTTTGCCTTGCCCTTTGCACTTGGCTGAAAGGGATGAGGGTACCAAAGGGGGAAAATCACCTGTTTTTAGAGGGAAATTTCTGCGTTTTTATACTGAGCTTTTGACAGGGTAGCTTTTTTTTTAACAGTCACTCTCCCACAGTGAAATGGCAGGGACCCAGAAAGTCCAAATAGCCAACTTGATTGATACCACCACTTTAATTCCATAAAGATTCCTTTCAACCAGATTATTAAGCTCATATTGATCAAAGGCAGAGATTCCAGTTTTTACTAATGGATATATCTTTATCTGTTAGCTAAAGATTTACATTAAAATAGTGTTGATCCTGTCCTATTAGCCACATGAGTATGAAATCATCTAAAATTGGTAATAGATGAAAAGTTAATACAATTCCCCTATTTTTATATAAAATAGAAGATTCATACCCATTTTTTAAAAATAACTGATTAGGTTACTCAGTAAAATAATTTTCTTGATACTTGTATTTTCATAATATTCTTATAATCTACAAGAGTTTATCACTCATGATATTCATATTCTTTTAACAAAATATTTTCCATGAAATTTGAACTATGTCTTTTGCTTTTTAGGAGTTTAATTTCTTAATTATATTGTGTTAAACCATAGCATAAATGGGCTTTGTTGTCTCTATAAAACAAATTCATTGAAATATTAACAAACTTTGAATACCCTTTAAGTCTGCTTTCTAAAGCAGGGACACTATTGAGTAACTGATAGGAAAAAGTATACATACCTCAAAATACAATCAGTGGGGAGTAGATGTGGCTCAAGCAATTGAGTGTCTGCTTCCCACATGAGAGGTCCCAGGTTCGGTTCCCAGTGCCTCCTAAAAACAAATGAAAACAAACAAACAAAACAACAACAACAGGGAGGCGGCTGTGGCTTAATCAGTGGGGCTCCCGTTTGCCATATGGGAGGCCCCGGGTTCGGATCCCGGGGCCTCCTGGTGAAGGCGGCCCGCCCGCACGGCGTGGTTGGCTGACCCGGCGAGCGCAAGCAGCAAGGGGGGGATAAACGAATAAATAAATAAAATCTTAAAAAAAAACAACAACAAGGAAACAAACAAAAAAAACAACTCAGGAAAGCTGCTGTTGCTCGGTGGTTGAGTGCCAGCTTCCCAAATACGAGGTCCTAAGTCTAATCCTGGCCTAGGTACCTCAAAAAAATAAAAAAATAAAAAAAATACAATCAGTAAATAAAATGACTTTAATAGCCTATGCATGTCAAGATTTTGTTTTTTTTACTTTACGGACATAACATATTTCTACATATATTTAGTTTATGCTTGCCCCTGTAGCTACCATGTACAGGTCAGTATTGGCAGCTCAATTCTGACTACAGAACTATTATCTCAGAATGACATGTGAAAAACAGAGAGAAGTCACTGCCTAAAATGCCAGGAATTATATGCAGAACAAGAGGTAGAAGATCATCTTTTGACTTAAAATTTTAAGGAAAAGCTTCTAAATAAATAGCATGACTAAACCCCATAGCCTCACAAATTTGAGTTGAGTCAATAGAAGTACAACCATCTTCTTCATTTTTTTTTTCTTTGCAAGTTGTAGTTTTCATAGATTTTTGTTCTCTTAAAACTCATTTTGTGGAGAATTAATTTCTTCTTGAAATATATATTTGTAGGGAGAAACAAAGTGATGAAAAGCAAATGAATTGTATTTATGATATCACCAAAGACTCTTAAAAGAAAAGGTTGATATCTCATCACATTTTCCATGTCTTTTCCTAATTCTCCATGATGATCATTTCCAGTTTCCCACTGTAAAAAATATATAACCCATTTCTTTCTGCCACTTCATCCAGGCAATTCTCCATTCCCCATGAGAGTATATAAGAAGTCTACCATTGGCATCATCTCCAATCACAGCCTACAGCATCCATCAGGGTATTACTTTCTCTGTGACAGCATGTGTTCAGGAGGGCTCTCAGGTTGGAATGTGAAACTGGCTTCTGGGGAGGTGGAGGGGTGGATTGTATATGCTGTGGCATTTGCTCCATGGCACTCAGCTCTTAAACGAACTCTGGCTTCATCTGGGATTGTTTCTTTCATTGTGATAACATGAGTTTTCTTGATTTGTCATGAAATTTTTTTCTCTTTTTGTCATTTGTGGTAGGGTTTCTCTATTCCACTCAATACCACATTTCTGTGGACGCCATAGATAGTATTTATGTTTAATCTGCGATGCTACAAAGACTAATGAAAAGATGAATTCCTTAAGGAATCTAATATTCATGATAATCCTTGTCTGTTTCACAAAATTTTAGTCTATAAGCCTTAAAAATTAGATTTTCAAGGAATGTCTCATATTTCAGTTTTTCATATGGAAGGCACTTAATGGGACTGTTGGTAAAGCACACTATTTATTTTACAGCATCACTATGGAGGTAGCCACACTTTCCATGGCTCAATCTCTTCTTCCCCTCACAATTACATCATATTCAATTACCTTCACTACCAAAGAAGTAAGTTCTCCAGACCCTAATGTAGCACATTGGCTTTAGCAATTGCATGTCCCTATTTTCTGTGGCATTCATGAAACAAAATAATAATAATAATAATAATAATAATAATTATAATAAGCCATGCTTAAAAATAATCTATCCATGATTTGTGTAAGAGCAAGATAATTTGTAACCTCACCTGGCTGATACTGCTTAGCAAAGATTACTCTATGTAGTTGATGGTCCTTTATATAAAAAACAATTCTCTTACAACATTACAGGCTCTTGTGTTTGATATTTTGATATCTTAGTCTTCACAACAGTGCTGTTGGGAGAAGATATTATTATCATCCTCATTTTATAGAAGAGGAAACTAAGGCTCAAAGAGGTTAGCTGTCTTGCCCAACTCATAAAGCTGGAAAGTGAGTGACAAAAAATGGCTCTTTCTTAAATACCAGGCTTTCTGCTTTTCCATAGATATTCAAAGTCATCACTTTTGTGACTTGGCAAGCAGTAGTCTTGTATTTTCACAATTCCCCTATATATTTACCTAAGAATTTTAAGCTACCAAAAGAAAAGATGACATTTTTAAGTTAAACATTCAGTTGCCCTTTGAACTCTTTACATATGATTAGACGACCAATTATGATCTAAACAAACCTTGACTGACTGACTGACAGTTTGGCGCATTCGCAAATAGAAGTTTCAGTTAAATTGCATATCACTGATACAATCACCTATATATTCAAGGAAGGAAAGAAGGAAAGGAAGAAGGAAGGAAATTATACTTTGTTATACATTTGTTTACAATGTAACATTTCATGTGTATGAAGAAAATATTGGGCCATTTTTAAAAATACCACAGAACCACATACTGTTTAAACTGAAAGAAACTGTAGCCATAAATGAAGATTCCACATTGAGAGATAATCACCTCGGATTTTCTACTGTACAAAATTTCACTTAGAAAGTCTTTGATAACTGATTTATTATTTACTTATTTGTTTGTTTCAGTATAGTTGTCTATGATGTTCCACTCTTTCCTTTTCCTCCTGTGTGTATTTTTTTTTCATTCTGTTTGTCTGCAATAGTTGGGAAACTATTAGCATGAAGAAACCTGTTAGAAACAGTACATTTTGTAAATATTACAACTACTGTTATGAAAGTTTCTTGACTCCTGCCTCACTTTTGAATTTTTAGAAGCAAATTGAAGAATACAAATTGTTTTAGCCAAAATAAGAAATTTAACTACATACTTCTCTGACATTCAAACAAGTGACCAGCCATAAGTTTGCTATAGAATTATAGGAAAATGCATGACTTTGTTTTTGATTGGGATATTTGATAAATCCATCTAATCAAAACATTTTTGAAGAAGAACAAAAAAGAATTGATATTTTTGAAACAAGATGATGGATACTTCTGTTTACTTGAGCATACATTTTTAAATTTCCATAATCAAGATTTTTTAAAGAATTTTTGAAAACACACTATTATAGCTGACACTAGTGAATTTCTGTTTATCCTCCTACACTGCCTTATTTACTGTGATCATTTGAAATACAGAAGAGGTCAGCAATGAAAATAAGGCATAAGAAATTTAAAACTTAAAATGAGGAAACATGAATGCATATATAACAACTCCAGGAAGTTTTTGAGCTGTCTTAAAACTAAGATACAAACTATATATTTATTTTAGACTGAGAGAGAGAGAGAGAGAGACAGAGAGAGAACATGCACATATGTATATCTGCATTCTTCTTCCTGGTAATAGGAATGAACAGAGTCTATATAGTACTTATATGGATTTCAAGCTTTATACAAGTATAGATTAGCATTTGGAAAGTTAGAGCCCAAATAAATGTTCATATATTTTATTATATAATAAAATCACGTCACCTGCATTCATACCTGTACTTCCAGCTGTTTATTTGAATATCTTTTTGTCATTTCAAACTCAGTATATCCAAACTTCCACTTATCCAGCACACACACACCAACTTTGCTGTCCAAATACCTTCTATCAGATGTCATTTCTTATTAAAGTTTCCCAGAACAGAAATCTAGTAGTAATCTTTTACTATTCCTTATCTTTCATCTTTGACATCCAATGTGTCATTAAATTCTGTAATTTTTGTTATTTCTTCCTTTAAATTATCTCCTTTTAATTCTTACCTCTAGCATATGCAATGAGCTTTGTAGCTAGACCTGCTTTCAAATCAAATTTTCAAATGCCTCTCTTCCTCTCTTTGAAAGTCCTTCATACTTTGGCCAGCTACTGTTAATCTAATGTTATATTCTAGTGACTAACTCCTCCCAGTTTCCCAAGAACTTTTCTGGTGTTAGTACTGAAATTCTCAGGTCCCAGGACTATCCTGGTTTTAAAACTGCAAGTCCCACATTCCATGAACCCCTTCAATCCCTGGCAAACCAGGATGATTGGTCACCTACTCCCTGTCATGTACCTACCACTCCAGTCAAGGTGAATCTTATTGTTATGTTATGTTCCTTCTTCTTCTTGGCCTTTATTTGTGCTATTCTGTCTACCTGAAATGCCTTCACTTAATAGCTCTCTCAAAAAGTTCCTCTAACAACTTCTCCTCACCTTAATCATCTTCTCAAGAGAATTTCAATTATACTTAAAACAGTATCACCCTATAGTGCTTTTCCTCCTACCTATCTGGCCATTTCTCTGCTGTTCCTTACATTCTGGTGACCACCTTGATTCACTCCCAGGCTTTCTTCTTTTCATTTCTCACTGTATATCTGCGCTGTCCAATACAATAGCCATATGTAGCTTTTAAACTTAAATTCATTAAGATGAAATGAAATTTAAATTTCAGTTTCTTCATTGGTAAAAGCCACATTTCCAGTGCTCAGTAGCCACAGTGGCTAATGGCTCCCATATTAGAAAGGGTAGATATGGAACATTTTCATCATTACAAAGAGTTCTATTGGACAGTAATGCTCTGTATACTTCTGGGATGATCTCATAATCAACTGTTATTATTATTATGATGCTGATCTCCACCACCATCATCATCATTATTATTACTTCTACTTATATAGAACCTATTTTGATAGGGATTGTTCTAGGAGATTCACATATATTATCATCATATCATATACTAAGTACCTTGGCATCAACTCCTCTCTCTAGCCCACATCTCTCTTGTTTTCGTTTCCTAGCTGCCAAAGCAAATATTGTGCTCCTGTGGCTTTCTCTCTGTGTGTGGCCTTCCCTATAAGGCCTTCAGTAATAGGATTAAGACCCATCCTGAGTCAGTTGGGCCATACTCACACTGAAGTAACCTCATCAAAAGGTCCTATTTACAATGGGTTCATATCCACAAGAATGGATTAAATTTAAGAAGATGTTTAGGGAGGGAGTACATAATTCCAAGCTATCACACACCTCGAACATAGCTCAGCTCCCAAATTTGTTCCTGCATCCAGTATTTCAATATATGACACTACCCAATTATTCCAACTGGAAAGCTGTTAGTTATCCTACATGCAACATGACCAATCAATACCTGCCTTTTTTGTATCTCTGGAATACGTATCCTTCTCTCCAGAATTACATTGAATAATTTAGCTGGGTTTCTTATCTGAATTACTAGATTAACCTCCAAACTAGTTCCCCTACCTTCATCATTTATTCCACATTGCTTACCAGAGTGAACTTGTTAAAATGTTAATGCAATCATTCCATTCCCCTACTTAAAATCCTTCAATGGCTCCCATGATTCTTAGAAGTGGTTCCTACCTACTCACTGACCTCTCCTCCTGTTTGTGTGTGATAACATACATATAACAAAATTTGCCATTTTAACCATTTTGAAGCATAAAATTCAGTGGTACTAATTACTTTCACAATACTGTGCTACCATCATCACCTTCGATTACTAAAATTTTTTTAGCACCCACAAAGAAACTCTACCCTTTATCAACCTCTTGTCTTACCAATCCCTATCATGACTAAAAATCTTCAACCATACTTTTTGCAATATCTCAGTTGCCACAGTCAGTCACATCTGTGAATTACACTTGTCTTATATCTGACTTTCCCTCCCTTTCTTCATCTAACTAAATATAAATTTCCCTTAAAACTCTTCTCATATATCCTTCTCCCCACCAGCTCTGAGTTAAGAGCATCTCTTGCATGTTCCTGTAGAGGTTTACTAACTTCTATCTTAGCACTTATCATGCTGTATTATAACTGTATATTTACTTGCTAACTTTCTCTATTGTGTTGTGAGCTCCTGGAGATCAGGGGCTGCTTTTTAAAAAGTGTGTATTTTTTTTTTTTAATTGTGATGAAAGGAGGCTGCTTTTTTAAAAAAAGAAATCTATAATTCACAGACTAGATCAGTTTGGGGCAAAGAGTAGGTATTCGGTAAGTAGGGATTGAATGAATAAATGGATGGCATTTCATTATGTCCTAATTGCCTTATTTATAATAATATTCACTCTGTTATTAGATTATAAAACTTGGCTAGGTAGAGACATTGCATTAGTTTCTTTTGGGTTTTACTCCCTTCCCCTCTCTACCACACAGTAAGCATTTAATAAACACGTGTTCATTGGTTCATAAGCTAGAATCCAGTCTCAAATACTCCATTATAATACTAGTATCAAATATCCCTGAGATTTTCATGCATTTTTTTAATTCCCCAAAGCATGTATACATCTATGTGAATGTTTCTAAAACATTTGAATTCTACACTGCTTGTCTGTTACTATAATATACTCTGATATTCCATTAATAAATAAATAATAAGAGCAGGGGTAACTGGCCCAATTTTTCTTCAGTGTGAGTTAAAACAATATCAAATAATTATTCTAATTTTTTATTGACCCCGATTTAATGGAAGGGAAGAGTCTCAAACTGTAGAATTGACCTTCTCCTCACTTTCTAGTTGAAATCTGAAGTTTACTTGAGAGCAGTATAGCATTGTTCTCTGTTACCCCAATCAGTCTCCCTGATAGTCTATTTAAAAAACATTGGGAACTAAAAATCTGTGAGTAAAATATGTGAATATATCTCAATAAAACTGCTTTTATTTTTTTAAAAGTCTATGATAAATCATGCTGTCATAAATTCAGGTGGGGGGAAGCGGCTGTGGCTCAATCGGTGGGGCTCCCGTTTGCCATGTGGGAGGCCCTGGGTTCGGTTCCCGGGGCCTCCTGGTGAGGGCAGGGCCCGCCTGCGCGGCGTGGTTGGCTGACCCAGCGAGCGCAAGCGGCAAGAGGGGGATAGATGAATAAATAAATAAAATCTTAAAAAAAATAAATAAATAAATAAATAAATAAATAAATTCAGGTGGGAATTTATAGGAATCAGAATTGGTACACAAGCCAAAAAAATAGTAAGCTGAGGCTTATTTCAAACCAGTAGGAAAATATTCCTTAGTTAACCTTCAACTCTATTGAAGTCAGAATCTAGTATTATTGATTGATAAATAAATTGTATATAGGTCTTTGACTAAAGCATCTTTATCTATTACCAGCACACAAAGGGAGTATTGGCGAACATTTTTAGTGAAAAGAAGAATCAACATATAAATTTCAAATGGTTTTTTACAGCTCTCTTTCTAAAAGTGAGGGAAAACTACTCTTAACATTAAAGAAATTTTTTGTCCTTACTGGGAGGATACCAATCATTCTTTCCTTCATGAGTCCTTATGTACCACAGGTCAGTATTTTGTCTCCATTTCTCTCCTTCTTTCATAATTTACCCAACTATCTCTTCTATCTAGAAGGTAATGCCAAACCACAGTTTGCTCAGCCTCTTGTAAATGATAGAGGTTTAATAGATACCAATCAGCTCATGTTCATACCTTTTACTGGAATCCATGTGGTTCATACCTATAGATTTTTAAACAAGTTTGGTTTACCACCAATCGTGGTATAACTTCAAAAGATTCTTCCTGACGTTAAAACTTCCTGACTATCAATAATATAAATTTTCTTTTGCTTGTTCATACAAACATATTTTGGGGTACAATTAAATGTATGGCCTGAACTTCAGCAAATAGTTTTCTCTGGTCACCCAGAGAAAGCATTTCCTTTCTCAACCAAGTTCCCTCACCTAAACCACAGAACACATAAAATTATTTAGGTAGCTGTTTTCTCAAGCCTCCTGTAAGGTTAGTGCCATTTTTTGATCCATTAAAGAGAAATTAATTCATAACATATAATGATGTTGTAGTATATTTGGTTAATTCTCTCCCAAAGTTGAGAATGATTTTAGTTATCCCTTCTTTGCTTTTAAGTAATTTATTACTTCTTGAAGCCATTTATTTAAAGCCACTGTTAACATTTCTTTGGGAATTCTCCATATTTCCTTATTCTTTGCATACTAAAGTCTCTAAATAGCCTCATGCTTACCAGGTGAAGTTAGGATTTGAAGGTGTGAGACGTGGGTTTTTCTTTTTTTGTGTGTGTCATTTTTAAAAACATTTATTAAACTATATCATTTATACATGAACATACATAAACAATAAGTGTATAGTAAATGTTGTGAACTTACAAAACAAACATGCATAACATCATACAGGGGAGAGATATGTTTTATTTTAATTAGCTCTTCATTTTTCTGGCAGAACCAAGAAGCTTATACAGCTTCTTACCATATCTGAAGATGTTCATGCTTTGACAGTTCATAATATTTTATTGGTTTTCTCACAGTGAAATAAACTTACTGAAGATCAATTTAGCATAGTGTTTGAAAGTTTGGGTTTGGAGCTAGATTTAATCCCAACACTGGATTTGAGACACAACCTGCTTTTTACTAGTTTTGTAATTTTAGGTAAGATGACCTCTCTGAACTTCATATTTCTGTAAAATATAGTACCTTATAGGGTACTATAAGGATTGAATCACTTAATACTCCTGATGCAGTGCCGGATATGCCTAAGGTAGTTTTTTTAGTTTTAACTGGCTCAGACATTTAATCTGCTACTTATGTCACAAAGTAAAATATGTTTTGCATATGAAAATTAGCAACACTCCAACTGAAAAATCAAGAGTTATTAGCTTCTCTATCAACTTGAATTGAACTAAGTTGCCATCAGCATTTTTGTACCTCTCCTGCCTTGCTGCTTTTTCTTACTCATTGTAAAGTATATTGAGTATGAAATATCTGAACATCTATTTATAAGATAGGTCTTCCTGTTCATTCTGCTAGTTGACCATCTTCCCCAGTTTCTCTCCTACATATTTTTTCCAAACTCCTTTTTCTATTTAATGGCTAGATTATTTGTGTACCTTCCTCTCCTCAGATGACTGTGGCTAACAAGTATAGTGCTTTTTAAAAAATTATAATTGTTATATTGTCCTTGAAATCTATTATTTGTCATAGTCTACAGGCAATCACCAATTTATAAGCAGGGCAAAGCATATTTCCCATGAAAATAATTTTATAAATAGTGACTACATTTCTAGGCTGGTATACAAAAGTTTATATAACCCTTAATAAAGTGAAATAGCATATAATTTCACTGAATTAAGAGTTAAATAGATATATATGGGTTAATAGAGGGCTCTATCATTGGTAACATTATTAGTTGGGAAAATACATTTTAACATCTAGTAGAATCCAGCCTACTCTAAGACATTTTTGCCCTGATGAATTCTGAGTAGAGATGGGATCTACATCCTTTTTCTTCTTCCCACAGCTCAAGTGTGGCATATTAGAATACTTATTGTAGTGTAAGGTAAAGGGAGGGAATCTCTGGTAATTTGGATAAAGAGTTCCCAACAGCCTTATCTGTCAGTGTTTGTTGAGTGAATTTGTTAGTTTGGGTGTTTATATCTAAAGTTTATGTCTACATAGTTAAATTTCAGTAAACTTTCTGTAGTGTGATATATTGTTTATAGGCATCTACGGGATACTTCTTGCTACCTCTTCCTAGTGACTGCTAATTTTTCTGATTAATTCTTTATTTCACTTACTAAATAGCTATTTATCAAGTAGTTTTTGTATGCTTAGTATCTTATAAATAAGATATAGATCTTCAAACCAATGAAAGAAAATAAAACAAATATATGTCTATGAATTATGAGAGGTAGTTTCTTTGGTCAGTTCTGTTCCAAATTTACCAAGAAATGGTGATTTGTCGTTGTATTTCACTTTGCCCCCAAATGACCCATCTCTAAAATTGTAATGAGTTAGACATTTTATCTCTCAGAAGGTTTGCTCTGTTGAGATTTCAGAAAAATGAAGGGATTTTCACGAGAAAGCTAATTCATCACAAACATAGCAAACAAGATTTTAATCCAGTCAAAATATCAATGTTACAATTTTAAAAGAATTGGATCCTGATTATCTAGTATGTGTCTTACTTTTTTACCTGAAAATTCAACCAGGGCTCCAAATGTAGATAGAAAATATACTCTGAGCTTGAAAAGTCTATAATGGATTTTGATGCCCTGAGTGAATGTAATAATTGAAAATGATATGATTATGGTATTTTTACTTGGTTATTTATGCAGTCCATTTTGCTAACATTACCAGTAGGCCATTACTAGTGAACAAGTATTTACTAGGCATCTACAGAGTAGATACTATCATAATTAAGTAAATAGAGGCTGTAATAAATTTTTTTTTACAATTTCACAATTTTAAAAATCGTCTTTATTTTAAAATCATAATCTAGATGTTCAGTCTGTCATGTTCTTAAATATTACTAGAGAGAATGTCTTTGGCTCTGGAAATTAAAGCTATTTAGTGTTAGAATCATAAAGTCTGTAGGAAAGTCACCATACTAGGGTCCTGTGTTCACAAAATGATCATGGGGAAGTTATTTAAAACTTACCAACTTATAGTTCTTAAATCCCAAGAAAGAATTTTCTTGGAAAGAATATATAAAGGCAAAGCATTTTATTATTCTTTATAAACATTACTAATTGGAGAAGAATGCAAATTGTCACACACCAAATCTTCTCCCCTGCTATGCTGAATTGCCTAATACATTTGGGTAGTATAGGAGACCCTGAAAGAGAGAGGGGTCCAGTAAGCATAATACATCAGAAAGAATAGCATATGCAAGGAGATATAATTTATGAAAAGGAATTTAGTCTTTTTTTAAGTCTACTCAGTTGAATTTAAGTGCATATTTTGAGAATATGCACTTAAATTCATATGGAATCTACCATTTTCATCATACTAGATTGTCTTCCCCATGTATTTTTAGCCTCATTCTTGTGTTATCTAAGAATGCTTCCTACCCTATTTGACAGTTGCAGCTATTATTATCCAAAGTACATTAATGTATAATATTTATAAGTCTTAATCCTGTGTGTTTTTACTATGCCTATTATTCAAAGGTTTTTAAATAATAATCTTTTACCTTTTGGCAAGATCTCTCTGAGACTGGATTTTCACTTTTATTCTTATTTTTAACAAGAATTACAGAATTAAGAACTATATAAAGGTTGACAGTTTTTCCCAAAGGTACTCCATCATGAGCAATAGGCTAAGCTAGAAATAAAAATGGAGAACATATAATGATGTCTCTTTCTTTAGATTTGAAAAGTCCAACTTGTATAATTACATGTCTCTAATGCAAGAGGATTTAATAGGCATGCTTTCTTTTTTATTAGGGAAGTTGTGGGTTTAAGAACACTCATGCATAAAATACAGGATTTCCATATACCACCTGTTTTAGTTTCTTAGGCTGCTCAAGTATATACCATGAAATGGGTCAGCTTAAACAATGGGAATTTATTTGCTCACAATTGGAGACTGGGAAAAGTCCAAATGAAGGAGTCATCAAGGTGATGCTTTCTTCCTGAAGACTGTGGCGTTGTGGGGCTGCGTGCTGGTGATCTTTGGTCCTTAGCCTGTCACATTGCAAGGCACATGACAGGTCTCCTGGTCTCTCCCTTCTCTTCTGGGTTCTGTTGATGTTCATCTTCTTGCTTCCTGTGGCTTTCTCTCTGTCTGTCTGAATTTCACTCAGCTTACAAAGGACTCCAGTAATAGGATTAAGACCCATCCTGATTGAGGTCAGCCACATCTTAACTGAAGTAACCTCATCAAAAGGTTTTACTTACAATGGCTTCATACCCACAGGAATGGATTCGTTTTAAGAACATGTTGTTCTAGGGTACATACAGCTTCAAACCACCACATAACCCTATTATTAACAATGTGCATTGGTGTGGTACATTTTTTACAACTGATGAAAGCACATTTTCATAATTGTACTTTTAACTATAGTCCATAATTTAACTTAAGGTTCACAGTTTGTGTTGTGCAATTCCATGGATTTTTTTTAATTTTAATTCTAATATCATATACATCCTGAAATTTCCCCTTTTAACCACATTCAAATATATAATCCAGTGTTATTATGTTCCCAGTCTTGTGCTATTATCACCACCATTCATTACCAAAGCTTTTTATTTTTTTCATTCTTAGGTGATTCACTTTAAATATTTTGGGGACTCAGGCTTATGTTTAGCTCTCCAATGATGTATTTTGTATCTATGAATAAATATTCGTATACCAGATGATAAATTGAAATCATATACATCCTTTGAAATATATGTGGTACTTACCTTATTTATGAATATGATTTTTAAAGTGCTTTTGACTGTTTAATTTCCATGTGACTTTTGTTACTTGAGAAAGCAAAGAAAAAATCATAAAGCGCAGTAAGGGTTTTAGGTGAAAATAATATGATTACTTTATAATAAAGCAGAACTGGATTATACCTAAGAAGAATATTATTGAATATATCCCTTGGAATTGAGAGGGGGGGAAGTAGGTATGTCAGTACTAAGATGTTTTGCACTTTAAGGAAAAATAAGAATGAGAGAGGAGAGGGAGAGAAAAGGAAACACGGAAGGAAAAAAAGAAGCCCTGCTTCTTCATTCCCTTTTCTGCTTCATTATTTAACGAATAGGTCACTTTTTCTGATTTTCCATTATTAAACAGTTGCAGTACGTAAGCAGCAACTTATAGAATAGGGTGAATTTAGAAAGACTTGTAAAGATTTTTTTGGATTCATGTTCCATGAAACTCTGAATGAAATTTAGAGTCATATGGACTTTTTATAGCCATATTTTCCAGTTTTATTAACAATTTTCCTTGTCCTTTTTCTAAGTCTGCCTCAGGATAAGAAAAGAAGGATCTATTTTTGAAATTTTGTCCATGCCATACTGTGCTCAGTATTGCCTGGAATCATAAGAATCCATCCTGCTGCTATTTTTTCTCTTTGGCAACTTGCTGGTATCCCAGCATACAGTAGATGCATCTAATTCTGTTTGGGCTGCCATGCTTAAATATTCTTATTGAGAAGCATGGCATAAGCTAATGTATGATTCTTTGAGAAGGCTGGTATGTGTATCTGGACTGAAAGAAAAATCCCTTCAATAATCTAATCCTTTGACTTTAATATTGAAGCTGCAGTAATTTATGATAAGCTTCTATACAGTGCTTGATAAAGAAGGGAGTTCCCAGGGGAAAAAGAGGGGACTGAGGTAAAAATGAGAAACCAGAATGATCTTCTGCAGTCAGATGCTGCTAAATCAGTTGCTGTTAACGGGTAGGCACCCCTTCAGTGAATCTACATGGGTGAGGGAGTAAGAAAGAAAGAAAAAAAAAACAATACCAATGACACCTGAAAGAGATTGAATGAGGAAATGCTAAGTCAAATTTGTACACTGTCTCAAATAATTGGCCCAGAGTCTGAAATGTAATATATTTGGATCAAACTAAGACTGATTTTAATTGTCCATCAGACTTTACAGCCTAATCATCCAGCTTAAAACATATCAAACATAACTTAACTCTTTCATACCCTTGACAGTTCCAAACTGTTTTTTTAATAAACCTTATAATAGCCTTCAATGTTTTAAGTGTTTATTAGGAGCAATGGTTTAATGGTCAAATGGTCAGCATCTTACGTTAGTCCCATTAAGCATTCATTTTATCTCATATATGCTTTTTTATTTTTCTCTTTCTTTCTTTTATTTATTAATTTATTTTTGTTACTAGAAAATAAATTAAACCAGATGTTATTTTTCAAAATGGAGAAAAGATCTTCCTTTTTTCCATGCACATTTCAGTTTCATCTCAAAAAGATGGGAAGCAAATGAATGGTACTAAAATTAGGCATTTAATCTTTATATTCCTGAGTCATTTTTCTGGGCCATGATTATTAAGATTAGGTGTTGCTTGCTTGATAACCTCAGGATTTTCCCCCAAGAAAATTAGTGCAAGTATTGTAATAGAACCACACAACAGTTACTCTAACCTTTGATATGTAGCCTGATTAAGTTTAAGCAAACAACAAAAATATTGTGTGACCAGAAACTCAAAATCATCTAATTGGCTTCCTTTAATTCATTTCCCTTTACACATAGCAAATTTATCTGTAACCTCCTCAGTTCATTTGTTTTTGAGCCATGTATACAGTTTGAGGATTCAAAGGACAAGTTAAAACCTGGGATTATTTATTCAGCCTCAACTGCCACTATATAAGAAGGGTCTCTGTAACTATTCTCACTATTACAAGTTAATGATTGTAGGACTTCTAAACTGTTTTGGGGCACATTAGTACTGTCATTTCTGCCCACCTATATCACTTCCTTTCACTTGCAATTCTCTAACTTTTATACATAACTGAGCTCCATTTCAAAGCTTTACTCTCAAATGTTACCCAGCTAGAGTTATCAACTTAGCCTTTACTTTACAGTCGTTTATCCTGGAAGATGTTAATCATACTGTCATAGCTTTAACTGTCTCTAAAATCACTTTGCCTCCCTTTAAACATCCCATTCACAAAGGGAAATGTTGCTACTGCTCTTAAGATTAGTCCTGATGTAAGTCAAATTATCTATCTTTTCTTTTACACATGCACACACATACCTCTTAAAACTTTATAACCTGTGCCTTTTGACTATTGGCTAATGACTTTAAAGACCATTTCAAATCAGGGATGTTATTGTTTTGAAGGTTGAAGTATAAAGTGTGAATAGGAGAATAATGTTTATAAGAATCCCCCATTCTGTTATTACTTCATTTGGCTTTATCAGCTTTCTCACTGCAGCTTCCTTTATCATATTTTTTCTGTGTGCCTTTTCCCTTTCCTTATGTTTCATTAGAAATCACCCATCTCTAGCTGTTTCTCCTCTTCCTTTCTCTTTTCAGTGGATAATAACCCATTTCAGGAACTGAGAAAAAGCATGACTCTTAATAATTGTTGTTAAAAATGTATAGGTTCATCTCATTTGCTGTAACAGAACAAAAGTGGGATGGGCATTGCTGCTTTAGAGTTCCAGTATGGCAAACCAACCATATACTGTGCCTACATCCTAGGCCAGCTAGCTCACAGGCATACAGGAAGGTAATATAGACAAAACTAGCATAAATAAGTTAGGTATAATATTTTTAAATGTAAAAATTGCAAGTCATACAGTGACCCTGTCAAAAGGCTATTCATAAATAGAATATCTGTGCCTTTTTCAACTTAGATGAGTTAAAACCTTATGTTAATGAGTCCAAGATTACAAATTTGTGAAGTCAATTAGCTTCATAGTTGTTCCATGATTATAAAATGTAAACTTGATCCTAAATGTCGTATTACAAATATGTATGCAAGGGAAGAACTAAGAAAGAATGTGTTGATGGTTCAAAATAAATATCTGTCAACACTTGAGTAAAACCGATTTGAATAAATAGCATAGTAGTATTTACTAAAAGGTTTTAATTTTGTAATTTAAAAAAAAAAACAAATGTTTATCATTTTCAATACCAGATTCTATTTTCTTTTATTTAAAATAGCTTTTTCTTGTACAACACATGTTCAGTGAAGAGTATAGACAAACAAAGAAGAAGAAAAAAATCACCCTTGAACTTGTCCCATTCCTCCCATGTTAACTGCTATTAAATTTAACAGAAAGAAATAATAAGGAAGATGAACTGGAGAAAAAAAAAAGAGGAAAAGGTAGGGAGTTCTATAGAGAATGTAGGGTAAATAGAAAGTAAGGAAGCAGATGTAGAAAGAATTATTGAAGAATTCTCTGTTTAGAAAAATTTTAAGAACAACTGATATGTAAGAGTTTTAAGAGCTGGAAAGCTCTGTAAACAAACAAACAAACAAAGATTAAAAACATTTGCCATTGTGATTGTCCTTAGAATAAAGAGTACAATAAGATATCCAGATGATGCCAGATTCTAAATTAGAGAAATCTAAGCTAAAGGGTTTATGGGTATTGGTAACCTCATGTCTTTTAGTCAATCTGTTCCCAATTTTTTAATGAAATATTTCAAATACAGAGTAAAGAAAAAAATTAAACTTACACACATATGCTGACCATCTAAATTTAACAAATGTTGATTTATTATAATTTTTTCATATCTTTTAATGTATTTTTTAAGAAATTAAATGATGACAAAGCTCAAGTTCCCTTTGCATAGCTTTGTCATTATATATCAAGACAGTATATTATATTATAGAAAATTAGAATTATATTTTTTCCACATACATGGCATATGTCAACCCTACATATGCTCCCTTTTCTTCCTGTGTCTCTCTGATGTCTGTCTACTTATATTTATTTTTAATGTAGCCTACTGGCTTGGTAGTATACTTTCATATTTTTTGGTAAGTGCTAGTAGAGACTGGATATATATATATATGGATAGATATATGGATACATATTTATGTATAGTAGAGATTGAATATATTTGTTTATACACACACATACATACATTGGGTCATTTTCCTATTTGTTGTGCTGAGATAGCAATAAACTAAACTGGCCAGACGCAAGCAAGATATCTCAAAAACTACTCTGGTTGACCCCACCTAAACCACTGTGTCATATACCTGTCTATACTAGTAATATAGAATATTCAAAAGGAACAAAACAGGAAGGAAGAGAAACAAAAAGCACTAATACTAAACCAAAGCACCCCCTAGCATGATTAATAACATTCTTCTGTTCCCTGTAAAGCTTAATGTATCTTGGACATAGGAGTTAATGATTGCTGAAAATAGAAATTCTTTATAATTCAACTTTCACTAGTTTGATCATCATTATATCCCATGCAACATATTTTTCCATAAGTTTTGGAAATGCTTCAACACTTCTAAGCACAAATCCAATTGGAGAATACTAACAAGTATAGCTATTATGGATAGCAATATGGAACCACAGGAGCTTTTAAGCAGAAATTTATTTGTGGTAAAAGCTCAATAAGCAATTTAAAAATTGTATTCTCTTTTATTAGATACCTGTATTGCTTTTTATGAAATATAAAAATTCTTTCCAAAAAACATTTTTATGTCCCATTTTACTGGAATGCTAAGTCTAAATACCTACTATGTCTCTTTTTATTACAAATCTTTGGCCCTTCTGACCAATTTATAACCCTTTTCTTTGGTGTGGAGAGTGAGAAGTGTAGTTCCATTACTTGGCTTTTGGTACTTGGTATGGTTATCATAGCCATCATCATTCTCATCCCCATTATTATCAGTGGTAAGATATATTTATCCTTTACTACTTGTCAGATCTAGTACCAAACACTTTACTGCATTACTTTATTCTCATAGCAATCCTGTGAGCTAGGAATTCAAGAAAGCATTTGAGCATTTTCTCTACTAGCTATTCCCTTAGCCTGGAAAATTCTCTTGATCTTCATCTGGTTGTCTCAGGTTTTAATCCAAAGAATACCTATTCAGAGAAGTCTTCCTTATCCAATCTATCTAAAATAACTATACCCTATTATTTTTTTATCGCATTACTGTGCTTCATTTTTTATATGGCATTTATTGCTATCTGAAACTATCTTATTTATTTACTTATTAGTTTGTTTATTATCTGTCTACTTCTATTAGAACATAAGCTCCAAGGGAGCAGGGATCTTGCCAATCTTCATGTTTTACTCCCAACCCCTAGATCAGAACCTGGCATTGACTATGTGCTCAAGAAGTATTTGTTCAACAAATGAATAGTATCTTACTCTTATTTTTGTAGATGTGCAAATTAGTGCTTAAAAAGCTAAGTAATTTAGCCAAGGTCCTGTAGCTTGTATAACTTTCTTCTTTTTATCTGCTTAGAGATGTATTCATACATTCACACAAGTCTCTAGCTTAAGCATATCAAAGTAGCACAAGTGCCTACACCTACATTATAGGGCCTATATTGAGAATAAACTTGATACACATCTAAAATACTTTTACCTGTCCTGTTCTGGGGAATGAGTTATATGAATGTGAACTTATACTAGTATGAAGGAGTAGAAGCAGTAATTTGGATAAATCTAAATTTTGCAATGTAGTTAAACTGAATCAACTCATAGTACCTATAAACCTAAATTTAGCAATGTTTTAAGAAACAATGTCCCTTCTTAAAACTTTTTCCTACCCATGACTATTTCGTTTTTTCTTTTTTACAAAAAAAGACAAATATAAAGCTTCAGCCAGAAAAGCTATTGCCTAAATTATATAGTAATCCAAGAACCATATTTCACTTTTCCAATACAAAATATTGAATCATATTGCAATTCTTTTATTTTAATGGGTTTTTCTCTTTCCTTTAGGGCTTTTTGATGATTAAATCTTGCCAAAATAAGGTTAATATACAAACTAGGTTTTCATTGGACTTGAGGAAGGGAAAATTACAAACATTTATTATGCTTTAAGCCTTGGAAGTCTTTATTTAAGTCAAATTTTAGAAGAAACAATGTATTCTTCATATAAATTTATTCCATTTTTTTCAATATGATAAACTATTACTTTACTATTACAGTAGAAAACGCTGCAGTCCATATAAAGGGACTGCTGTAGATTTGCATAGAATCCTAGAAGTTGAAGATATACACTATGGGACAAACTCTCAAAAATAAACTAGAATTCAATTAACATACATAAATTCTATTAAGGGTGCTTTCCAGGCCATGAGGTTGTCAAGTAAAATTGTGAAACACTAAAATGGACATAAAAGTTTTCTAGCTGTCCTGTATAAGACACATTTCTGGGTTATATCTTCCTTTCATTGTCTGAACTACTTTACAGCACTGTATATTGTAGTATACCAATACTTATGCCAATGATCCTATTTCATAGAAATTCAGATTGTACCTATATGGAGATGCAATTGATTTTTGCACCATTATTGACCAATTTTGATCTAAAAATTCATTTCAACGTTCCTAATGATCCATATATCTTTTTTAAAAATTCTTTTTTGAACCAATTGAAGCATCATAGTGATTCTCTCATTAATTAAGACTTTAGATAAAATATTTGATACCTGTTCATTTTATATCATAGGAGCATCCTTTTTTAAAAAAAAATCACTCATAACAGTTAATTCCTTCTCTGTACATTCAGTTTTCATGGGAGTGAGTTTTCTGCTTTTCCAGTTGATTTAGCCAGACACTCAAAACTTGAGCATTCAGAGATTGTGGAAAGGGCATGTATATAGTAAACAATAATAATAACAAGAGTCTAACAATAATATCTGTTATCTCTTGGCTTAGACCATGGGAGACTTGGTTAGCAGTATAATATATACCACACATGGTTTTGATATAAGACTTCAGAAAGTTTAGCTCTTATTGCTAAGCCTCAGAGGAACTTCCCAGGCATTTTCTAAATCATTACTAGTTTACAAATACATTAGAGACATCTTTGTCTTTATACATCTTTTAAGTGCCCTTGAATGCTAGTTAAGCATTTAGAGAAATGAAAGTCACAACTTTAAAAACTAATACTGAAATATAACTCCCTTTCTCTAGAAAGGAAAACAATGCAGCTATATACTTACATAATATATTCAGTAGAAGCAGTAGTTTTTTAATGAATGAATAAGTAATATGATGTGAATTTAAAAGAGAAAGCCAAGGAACATTAGAAATCTAATTAGAAACTCAATACTATTTTGAAAAAACTCATATTTAAAGAGGTGTCAGAAAATTTATACTAATTACAAATGTTCAAGAATCCAGGTTTTTATATTACTGGCTGTATTTATCCCTTAAGCTCTATTTCATAATATTTATCAGTATTTCTTAAAAACTTTATATTCAAATACAAACCTAAACTAATCTTACTTGATCTTAATTATGAGAGCTGTTAAAATCACAGAAGAAATTAGTCAAAATTTTTTATTATAAGTCCAGAATACCATCCATACAAGAGAACGATAATAGTAACAACAAAGATAGTAATAGCAAGCACTCATATATTGTTCACTCTCAGTCAGGTACTCTTCTAAGCAAGCACTTTACATATATTATCCCATTTTCTTCAGAAGAACCCTATGAGACAGTTATTATCTTCATTTTATACATAAGGAAGTGAAGGCATAGAGACATTATGACTTAGGCAGTGTTAATACAGCTAATAGTGATAGCACTGAGATTCAAATCCAGGCAGTGTGACTCCAGAGTACCACTCCCCAAACTGCCATTCATTATACTAGTTTTCCTTTGCTCTTACATCCATATTCCTATTCTTGGTGGTTCTCATTGCTAAGGGAAGTAGCCAAAATCAAAGGGGTAATGAAAATTCAAGGCAAGATTATTAATGTAATGGTTGCCACTGGTAGGTTAGAAAGATAGTATCATCTACTAGTGTCTAGAGAACTGGATTTAGAAATCAAGAGGGGCTAAGTTCCATTACTACTTTACTGTGTAACCTAAGCCAGTAATAATCCTGCCTCCAACCACTAGAATAAAGATGAATTATAAATCAGTTATTCATCTGAAGGTTGGGAAATGGTGCCATGAATAATCCAAAATAATTATTAATGTTAATCAAAAGAAGATTTTATTTAGTTTTGTAATATATAATTGGATAGAATATTTTCCTTCATACATCACAATCAACATTAAAATTCTCCAAGCAAACACCAAATCAAAAATGTTCTGTGTGGGGGGCAGATTGTGGCTTAAACAGATGAGTGCCTGCTTCCCATATGGGAGGCCCTGGATTTGGTCTCCAGTATCTCCCAAAAACAACAACAACAAAAAAAAAAAAAAAAAAAAAGCAAATAAATGAAAAAACCAACTCAGGGGAGCTGATGTGGCTCAGTGGTTGAGTGCCATCTTACCACATACAAGGCCCAGGGTTCAATCCCCAGCCCTGGTACCTCAAAAAAATAAAAAAAATGTTCTGTGTGCCAATGGGAGACAAGCCTGGGATTTTCAAATTTTCCAGAGATCATTGAGAGTGGCTTAGTTTAGAATTAAAGCTTTATATAGGAAATACATTAAGAAGATTGGCCACTGTTGTCTAAATTCATATTTGCTTGAATCCTGATAACAATTCTATTCTTAGATGTGTTTTACAGTTTATAGTGTTCTCTTTGAAAGTGCATAAGGAGCTCACCAAGATCCCTATGAAAGAGTGTAAATAAGCTTTTAATTTTAATGGTAAATATAATTTACTTCACCCAGCAAGGTAACTTACCAAAGTTCCAACTTCTTTTAGGAGAGGTCAGTCCTGAAAAAGAAGAATTTTTAAGATTTTTAAACGCTCAGTGATGTTAAAGACAATAATTCAAATAACAGTGGAAAAAAGTTTAAGAATTGTCCCTTGCAGAGCGGGGGGGGGAGTTTAATTGCATTGCTTATATATATTTTCCATTTGCCTACAAGGGCTTATGTTATTTATAGATAATAGGGAGCATAGCATTGCTGCTCTCAATCCATGAGCAAAGAGTTCAAGAATAATTGGTTCTGGATACACACACATACACACATGTATGTATGTGGATGTGTATATGGAAGTTCACCCTCGTTTGGAGGATTGTAAATGTGTGGACTGTTAAACCATTATTCCATTTAATTATTTATTATCTATATCAAGGGAAAAATAGCTAGTGAAGCAGAATTTTTTTTAATTCTGAGGTTTTTGTAACTTTTTAAGAAATCCTGTTCCTTGTTGTTTGTTTGTTTCTTAGATGGTCTATTTAAAACAGCAGTTAGTGAATTCAGTATCTAGTTTTAATTTTTTCCAAAAAAAAAATGGAGGTGACTTCTATAGTATATGATTTGATAAAGGGCAGCAGATGGAGGATGAGAAGGTTTCTTAGAACCACAAAATCTTAGAGATAAAAGGAAGCTTGAAAATTAGCTGATGCTGAGATTTTTAACCTTTTTGGAACTGGGAACCCTTTTGGTACTCTGCAAAGCGTACAGACTTCTTTTCAGAAAACTATTTTAAATTTTTAAAATAAAATACATAGGATTATAAAGAAAACCAATTCAATTGAAGTCATTACAAAATATTTTACAAAAACCAATTGTAGTATATAATAAGATGTGCCTCTTTGAAATACATTAAATAACAAAATCTAGTAGTAGATCTAATAACTACTGTAATTTGAGATACTGTAATTTAAGATACATAAGCAATCTTTTTAAGATATATATAACAACTTACAGTAACAACTAATATTACTGTGGTGTCTTGCCTAAGCTCAAAATGAAAGAAAATTATAAACTTTAGTTAGATTAGTGAATATAAAGACAGTATTTATTTCCTCCATCAATATCAGTGGAGTCCTGACTTTTATCCATGGACTCTCCCTGGGGCCCATCGACCCCAGTTAAGAACCTTTGGAAACACCCTCAATTTGCAGATGAGGAAACCAAGACCTATAGAGGGGAGATGACTAAAGTCATACAACACAGAATTAGATTAATCCTTCAAGAGCTAACCTTAGACCATTACTCAACTTTTTTCTGAAGCTTTAGCCTAGACATTGTTAATCATAATCTGTCAGTGGTTCATGGCATGATCTGGAGCAAATTCCTTATTCTCATTGTGCCTTAGATTCTACTTATATAAAATACAGGTCACTTGAAATCTGATAGGGATAATAATAATGACATAAATTTGTATTTCTCTTTTTCATTTACAATAGCTTTCACCTTCACATGCATTATCCTGCCTAATTTTCCCCACATTATGAAGGAAATTAAAGCTACACGATGTTAAATGTCACATTGAAGATCATACAGCTAGGAAGAGGAAGAACTAGTATCAGAAGCTATACCATTAGACTCCAAAGAAAATTCCCTTTATCATGTCATAAATCAACCAAAACTCTCTGAGTTCTTCAATTGAATATAAGTAGTATTGTGATGTCAGAAATCTAACTGAACACAAGTGAGTTGTCATTAGGTTTAAATGAGCCAAATACTTGCATCTAAATTCATTCAGTTAAAGTGATATATGAATGGAATTATGGAAGAGATCTTTTCTAGATCAATTCTCCATTTTTGCCATAATAAGTGCGAGGAGCTAGAGATAGAATTTTAGAGTCTAAGTTGTAAAGTTGTTAGCTTAATGCTTTTTAAATCAAACCTTTACTTTCTTTTTTTAGATATGTGAAAAGAAGCAAATAATCTGAGTAAATGTCAGTAAAGTCCTTTTTCTTTATCCTCTTATACTTTATTTTTATGAGTAATGATAGAGAAGTTTGTTCTTTCAAAGACAAAATATTCTTAAGTAAGATTAAAAATGTAGAAAACTTAAACTCAAAAAGGACTATGATACCTCAGAAATCTCTATCATCTCTGACATTCTGGTGGTCTGATCATATGAGATACAGAACATCCTGCTCTCTTAGAAAATAAGGAATCTTCTTAACTTGACCTGAAACTCTTGGTATGGAAAAACCTTTTTTGGACTCCAAATGTCATCATTTGTTTATCCTTAAGTAATATTAATAGTAATGTGTTTTCTAAATATTTGAGGTCATTCTGTCGGGTACCCAGATATCTCTTAGCTATAAATCACATACTTTTCATATTATGTCTCTGAAATATACTAGCAGGGTCCAAATAAGTAAAAATCATTTTAAACCTGATAAAATACCCTTACATAGTAAAAGAATGGCTATGATCCTTAAAATATCAAAACTCAAGTTTGGTCTGCTGAGATTGAAGAGAAAAGTAATTACTAAGAAATAAACATTCAGATTTAACAAACGTTCATACGATACAAAACATTATATTTGACATAGTAGGAAATATAAAGAGAATAAACGACATGGTCCTTTCCCTTCAGAAACCTACAGTCTATTAGGGACCCAAAAAAAATAATCAGAATATGATTAACTATGATAAATCTTATATTAAAGGTTCAGATAAGGTGCTTTAAGAATTTCTGGAGACATAACTAGTTTGTGATGATGGTTGCAGAGCCCTATATATTTATAAAACTCATCAAACTATTTACTTAAAATGAATGAATTTTTGTGGTAGGTAAATTATATCTCAAAAATGCTGTTAAATAAAATAGTTTAGGGAAAGAAGAAATTATTTCTGATAGAGGAACTTGGGAAATAGCCTTTGCAACTAGTACAATTTAGGCTGGATCTGAAAGGATGAGTAATATATCTGGATCAGAAAATCAACAACAAGGTATTCCAGAGAGAATGCCTTAGATCATATGGCTCGCATTCCCACCAGTACATATGACTATATGGATGGATATAACATTCCTAAAAGGTTCTAGTCAATCCCAATTGAAAACATTACTGTATTTTTTAATTTTTATTTTTTGCCTCTTTGGGTCAAAAGCAAGAGCATTCTTCCATTTTAAGCTGATAAGTTACAATGAGGAGGGTGTATAATCAGAGTTATATCACAAAGCTGTCAGTGGCTCCACTGATCACAACAACTATTGACATTTGTTCCGACCTTTATAACTTCAAAAACACTGATAGATGCATTATCTCCTTTGAGCCTCACAACAATCTTTGTTTCCGGTGAATAAACTGAGACTATGAAAGAGCCCAATTCCAAAATACTAAAGCTGTGCTAAAGGAAAGGTCAATATATTCTGCCTGCTAAGATGAGTGAGGGAAAATGGTAATATATTAGGAGTACATGACCCTAGCCCTTTGAACAATTACGGATCTACTATCTACACTGGGATGCCACACATGAATCAAAATTCACATCATACAAAAAGAATAAAATAGATGAGGTTAACTACTATTATCTATAATAGGAAAGCAAAACTGACTATTTTTTCTAATGAGCCACGTTATGACCCTATTATTGATAGGAACAGCCTATATTAAAATAAATTTTGTTTCAAGTAGAGAAAAGTGTATAGAAAATTTAGTAACAGTTTCTAAATTGTCTTTTTGCCATTTGCTTTTAAAAACGTAAAAGGGATAAAATTTAAATTGAGTCTTTCCACACTGTTGCCATAGAACTTCTCAGACTACATAAGTAAGCAGACATACAGAATCTTAATTTCAAGTTTAAAATGTGACTGCTGGCCTGTAAAACCATACTAAAAGTAGGTAGATAGGTCTTTCATAATCTCCATCAAAGAAGATGACTTCTTCCATTCTTGATTGTGACCCCATCTGACCAAGTGCTCAGAATTTTTCAGTATTAGCCATGGATTTATTCTATGCATTTAGCCTGGTGAGCAGCACTCAGGATTTTTTTTTCATGAAACCTGAGTTGTGTTAACCTGCAATCAAATGTAATCACCATTTTAATATTTATGTATCCATATATTATTATGAATCTATTCTTTAAATGAGGTTTTTTTCCTCTTCCCTCTGTGAAACGCAGAAGGAAAAGGATGTTTGTTATTCACACATTTGTACCCCTACTAACTGGTGTTACACTTCTGGCTTCCACTGGAGAGCCCCTGACATCGCAGGGAACGGTGACCAAAATTCTACACACTAGCTTCAAGCTGGGGGCTCGTAGCTACTGCAGCATTGAAAAGGGGTCTTTTCCTGGCTTCTTTAAAATAAGCATGGTGATGGGATGGTTTAAGGGAAGAACACCTCTCAAATCACATGACCACTGCTGTGCTTCCATGTGTCCTGCTTTCTTCATTACAGCTTGGCACTACATCCTTTCCCCGTATCTTAGTGGACTTGTGTGTTTTTTAATGTGGGGTAATCAGTAGATGGTAACATTATGCATGCTTCTTTCAATGTTAGAGTGATGTGCCTTCCCTTATGTTTCACAACTTATGGTCACAGATTAAATCTTCTGTGTTCCTGAGAAACGGAGCTTTCTCTCACTTATTGGTGTGAGATTCATGTATTTTGATGTTACAGTCTCAATTGTTCTTCATGTTGCATTAAATATGAGTTGAAATGTTCTCCCATGAGAGTTAGCTTTTCATGTTGGGCTGAGAAAGTCTTCATTTCCCTGTAGCAATTCATGTTATTATAACCTATGGCTTTCAATTGTACCTCCCATAATGAAGAGCTGACTTTAAACACTGTGCTATTCTTATTATGACATAAGCATAAGGTAAGTCACTTCTCTAACTGTATCTAAAGATTGTGATTGTTAAAATTTTCTCAGCTTTCTTTAAGGGCATTGTCACTTTTTTTTCTTATCATTTAATATGTGCTCTCCCTCCTTTCATTTTTTGTTTCATGTCTTAAGATTTCTTAATGGACAATGTGATCTTCAACAAAATTATATCACACATGTAACACCTGTTGAAATAAATTATTTGATGTCTCAAAGCAGTATTGATTAGTAAATGAATATGTGTGAGAACAAGAGGAATAGTTGTTTCCCTACTTTATTCTTTCAAGTAAATCCCATAATATTGTGAGTGATGATATAGTAAAATCTTCATATTAGGATTTTATAAAATAAATATAAAGATGACCAATTTCATGGTGCAAGAGAGAGAGTCATTTGTTATATGAATAGATGTTAAAGTTTTTAGAAAATTATTTTCCTCGGTGTTTTGTTTTTGTTTTTTTAATGCTTAAGGTAAAATAAATATTTATACTCCTTAATTTCAAAAGCAATTTCTCCCAAATCTGGTTCAAATAGCCAATGTAAAGTAAAAGGGAGAACACTGATTATACTGTTGTTGGCAATTTATGAACTTAACAAATGCTCAGCTCTGGGAATTGAATTGTTTTCATCATCCAGATTCCTCTTCCAAAGCTGTTTATATAGTTCTAAACTGAAGTGCCGCAAAGCAACACTTGGGTTTCTTTATTCAATTTATGCTATAAATGAATTTTGTGTTAATTTTTTATTCCACCTAAGGAAGGGGAGAGTGTGTTTTGTTTTTGCTTTGGTTTGGTTTCAATTTTTTAGTAAAGCCGGCTAATTCTTCACCACCATTTTCATTTAGACAATGTATAAATCTGTTGGAACATTTTATGAGACAATTTGAACTACTCATCTGAACTGTTCTGTTCATTGTAAATCTCTTGTTTCTATCCATACACTAGCTCCACTCTAGATTGGAGGGGCTTAAAGATGAACCCTGGAGGAATAGAGGCTACGACTTAAGAGTAACTATTACTGATCAAAGGAGTTGCTTTCCATTCGCAAACATTGCTTTGCGCTATGGGTTTGGGCTCCTTCTGTTTATACATCTTGTTGAAGACTTTCTTGACTTCATTTGACTTCTTTGAACTCTGTTTTTGTCGTTCAACATTTCTCCCCTTTCTTTTCCTATTCTCTCTCTCTCCCAGATTTCTCTCTCACTTTTTTAGCTTTCTCTTGTGTTCTTTGAATTACTTTCTTAAAATGAAGTTTCTCTCTTTAAGCTTGTTTATTAGTGTTTGCTTCTTTTCTCCTTTAAGGCTATAGTGGTATAGTTACACTCATTTTCATTTCATGATATGCCAACTTGCTTGTTTATTTTGCAACAAGTTCATTAGTCATTCTTACTCTCTTGGTGTGAGTTTTCAATAAGAAATAGCAGGACATTCTGCATTTACATACTGTCCCCTTCTATAGGCCCATACTTTCTTTTCTATCATCTAGATTCGCTCCCTCAAACCTCTCTTTTCCTTTCCTTTTCCTCATGCTCATGTCTTCTTCCCTGTAGTTTTATTTAAGTAATCATTAATTTCTTTCCCATTTGGTCCAGAATTGTTCTTCAATAAGACTTCTGAGTAAAAGAATATAAGAATATTATTTTCCAGCTTAGCTTTTCCAT
Source organism: Tolypeutes matacus (assembly GCA_026826555.1). NCBI lineage: Eukaryota > Metazoa > Chordata > Mammalia > Cingulata > Chlamyphoridae > Tolypeutes > Tolypeutes matacus. The sequence continues at coordinate 3,508,641 of JAKSZT010054193.1, read as the reverse complement.
TCTAGTATATTTAAAACTAATTAAACAATCTGGGCCAAAAGAGAATAACTTTAACATTTAGAATTATTTTTCCCTCCCACCCCCTTTTATTTTTGGTGCGTGTGTGTGTGTGTGTGTGTGTGTTTTGTTTTGTTTTTCTTGTGTGTATGTTTGTGATTTTTTTTATTGTTTTTGTTGTTACTTTAAACATTAACAATTGTTTTTTGCAGGGAAGGACAACCATAACCCACCCTAAGTTGCAACATTCCTTTCATAAGTTGTTTCATTATAATAAGTAGATTGTGTTAAGCTATAAAAATTAATTTGTTGTGTATATATCCATTTGGGGCAAGCTGCTGCAGAGTGAGAAGAAGAGGTGTAGAACCTAAGTATAATTTCATCTGAAATTAGAAATTAACAACCGTGTTAACGCCATCCAACATGGCCCTTGAATTCAACAATTAAGCAACACTAAAAAGAATATTCTAGGGGTGGAGCATACAGGAATCCTCTATATTTTCTATGTGATTTCCCATAACCTAAAGCTTCTTAGAAAAGAAAGAAAAAATATATAAAACACTGGGGGAACATATGGAAGAATTAAAAAAAAAAAAAAAAAAAAAGAGTTTTCTACTTTGACCTCAACTATTTGAATCAAAGCACAAGAATTTCTGATAGATAAACTAATACTCAAGAACTAGTAAATAAATGAATTTATTTAATTGATTCAACAGAAGTGTCTTTCATGATCAATAATATATAATAAATTATAATTAATAAATAACTTATAAATACCATATTCAATAAATAACAAAGATTATGGAATCCATGGTAAATATTATATATAAGAGGATTACTGTTTTCCTCTCATTAACTTATATACTTAAAATTACTACACTGAAATATTTAGTTATAAATTTATTGTGTGAACTTATTATTGTTCCAGTCAAGAGATATGCTAAGTGCCTTAAGGTGAAGGGTATATGTTCACAACTGAATATATGGTAACTTAAAATATTTTCCAAATGTGGATTTCAAATACACATCAATAAAATTGCCTTCAGTTTTACCTATGTCTAATTTACAATATTGCCCCACCATTTTTTTGTGTGTAAGTGAGTTAACTCTTTAAACTAGAGAATAGATAAATTAAAAATATATGGGACAAATATAAAATATCTTGACTAACAGGTTTTAATATCTAAGATATATAAACGCTCTGCTTCTAGACCTCAGGAGCTTGCCCATTAAATATAGATATCTGACTATCCATGTCATAAGCCCTAAATTACTGAGTTTATGCTCTCTCTGCAGGTCCAGTCAAGGTGCAGCAGCAAGGAAAATATTCTCAGAGCCAGTAAGTATTACATCATTTCAGGTAGTCTACTGAATTAGACCTTGTGGTGTAACAGGAAGGAGAATGAAGGGGAGCAATGGGGAAAGTGAATATCAAGAATATGAATAATAGAACTTTCACCTTCTAAAAATATTAGTATAAATATATTAATGAATAATTCCCTTATTTCAATTGTTTTACAGGCTGAAATCAGAACTTTGACAGAACTTGTAGTAAGATATTAATGAGCTCCTCTTTGACTCTAAAATGAGAATCCCTCTTTAATTGCCCCACTGCCAAAAAGTTATTTGAAAAAGACTAACTGAAAATAACAATAATGTAAATCCGTTAAAGGAGTCTAACCAAGAGCAAAAAACAAAAAAGATTATGTGACTCCTAAGAGAGTACATCATAATAATTTTGTGACTATGAACTCCTTCCTTTACAGACAGCATGTTTTAGAATATACTGCCCTATAACAAAGGATGAAGAATGCTTAATTTTTTTTTTTTTTTTTTTTTTTGGTGTGATCACTAAAAGCATTAAGTTGGAAGTCATTTAACTTTGCATAGTATTCATTTTCCCATCTTATAAAAAAAGAAACTATAAATAGCTTTTTCTCACCTGTATTCTTGAAATGATATAACAGTGAGCATTGTACTTTAAGAGCTTTGGGATCCTAAGAGAAAAGTGCTGTATAAATGCTAATTATTTTATTATTGTTCTATGTCATTTAATAGCTTACTGATATCATCATTCCATATTCTTCCTAATCTTTATCAAGAGAAGAAGCACAGGTGGAATACAGTGAAATTGGTCTACTGGATACCCACACCACTGAGAGTTTTAGTAAATAGGATGATTTATATTTCCATTAGAATGTCTGCATTATTTAACAATCAAAATATTAATTGGAGAATTTCGAGTAGGTCAAAATACATATTTTATTTATTTTATTTTATTTTATTTTACTTTATTTTATTTTATTTTATCTAAGTTTTTCCAATTAATGTATTGTGAATCTGTTACCTTAACTGGAAACTCTTAAGTTGATGGACAATCAAATTATATTTTATCAGAGTTATTTAAAAATAAATGCAAACAGGCATGTTTAACTTTTATACTTTCACAAGTTTCCACAGCATTTGAGAGACATATGAATTTTAGGGAGGCTCTTCAGTAATAAGAGATGTAAAGTCCTGTAATCCCTCATTTTATTAGTTTCCTAGCTGCCAAAACAAATACCATGCAATCAGATGGCTTAACAATAGGAATTTATTGACTCACAATTTCAGAGGCTAGAAGGCTTGCTTCCTACCAGAGTTGGTATCTCCTGGCAATCTTTGAGGTTCCTTGGCTTTTCCATTACATGGCAATGCACATGGCCATTTCTTCTTTCTCTTCTGGTTCCATTGACTTCAGCTTCTTGTTTCTCCATGGCTTCTCCCTTTATGTCCAATTTCCTTTGTTTATATGGTCTTCAGCTATATTGAATTAAGGCCCACCCTCCTTCAGTTGGGGCACACCTTAACTAATAACATTTTAAAAGGTCCCATTTACAAATGGGATCAAACCCACTGGACCAGGGATTGTGAACTGAATATGCCTCATTCTAACACTCACTAAGACCTATGTTGAGAAACTTAATGTTCAAGGGAATGATGATTGAATGTTCACTAAAATAAAACAATAGAGATAATGAACTTAAAAAATCCAGTGACATTTTATGATCATTACTACATAAATAATTTCTCTTTATATTGATCCTGAAATGACTATGGGTAACTGATAGTGATTGTGGTGATTAGGAACAAAAATAGTTTGTTACTGGGAACATATTCCTTTGAACCTTCTTTCCCATCTATCATAGATGTTTGTGCTGCAAAGACTGTTTTCATTTCAGTTATGCTCTTACTGGCTTTTTGGTTGTTAATCAGTTTGAATGGCCATAATAATGGCCCAGGTTATATTGATCATATTTTCTTTTTTTTCCTACTACTAAAGTATTTATTTATCCATAATTGTTTTTATCCATGCCATAAGCATATATTATAATACTAAGATAATAGTTAAGTCATAATTTTATGTTCACATGTTTAACATTCAAAGTTATTTTCTCATTGATTCAAATCTTTGTGTTTAGAACTGCATAAAAACAAAACTAAAATTTAACCAACACATTAGATTTTCAGCAACAAGATCTGTTGCTTACTTATATGCAAGTACTGATCTCTTGAATTATTCTCACTTCATATTAGTTCTTAAAAAAAATTCATCTCCCAGTATACCAGCGTCACTTCACAATTCTATATTGTTATCCCACATAATTTCAGTAGTAAGAGTTGTTCAAAGTTCTTGACTCTTTGCTAAATTGTGTGCTAAAATTGTGTGTAAAAAGTACTTTATTTTCCATTGAATTTTCTGATGTGAAATCCAGCCGAAGATTTTCCTAAGTTGACTTTAGGATTCTTGTATCTGCAGCATAAGAATATTAATGCTAAGAAATGTATGACCACTGAAGACACGCCTTCATTCATGACACCGATAAGAATTATATATAGTGTGAATTCTCACTTGCCCTACAATTTTTGCTGTATGAGTAAATGATTTTGTGTGATTTTTCATGAATAACATCTCCAATATGAATTATCTGGTGCTCCCTCAAGGGGCTTCATCCTCTTGTAAAGGCTTGTTTCTCTGTCAGTTGGAGCAGTGGATGAAGACTCTTCTACTTTCATTACATTTATATTATGAATTCTCCAATGTTGTATATCAGCACACCATCTACTACAGGCTTTGCTACATAGGTGGCATTTATATCAATTCTCTCCAGTATGAACTGGCTTAAATTGATGAAGAAGTTAGAATGACTAAATGCTCTACCAGATTGATTGCAAACAATGTTTCTTCAGTGTCTGAGTTCTTGAGTATGTTTAAAGCTTAAGTTAAGGACTGAACTCTCTTCCATATTCAAAACGTTTATTGTATGTGTTCTTTCATATGATGTAAGATCAGAACATTGACCAAAATCTTTCACATATATGGCATTCGTAGGGTTCTCTCCAGTTCCAGTTCTTCATGTTGTCTAAGGTTACAAAAAGAAACTAAGGTTTCCCCAAACAGATACTATTCTTACAGTATCTCTTCAGATCTTACAGTATCTTTCCCTGCCTGAATTCTGGCTTTGGAAAAATCCAATTCCTTCTCTCCACTGTTACTTTCCTTGCTCTAACTGGGAAAGTACATCTGATTTGCAACATGAGTTTTCTTATGTTGTGTCAGGGCAGAGCACCAGGTGAAGGCTTTCCCACATAGAAGACATTCATAGAGTTTCTCTCCATTATGAGGCCTCTTATGTTGTCTAAGGTTAGTATAATGGCTGAAGGCTTTCCCACATAGATGATATTCATAAGGTTTCTCTCCAGTGTGAGTCCTCTCATGTCATCTAAGGTCAGAACACAAAGTGAAGGCTTTCCCACATAGATGGCCTTCATAAGGTTTCTTTCCAGCGTGAATCCTCTCATATTGTCTAAGGTTAGGATAGTGGGCAAAGGCTTTCCCACATAGATGAGATTCATAATGTTTCTCTCCAGTGTGAGTCCTTTCATTTTTGTCTCAGGACAGAACACCAAGTGAAGGCTTTCCCACAAAGATGGCATTCATAGGGTTTCTTTCCTGTGTGAATCCTCACATGTTGTCTAAGGTTAAGATAGTGGACAAAGGCTTTCCTACATAGATGACATTCAAAAGGTTTCTCTCCAGTGTGAGTCCTCTCATGTTATCTAAGGTTATTATAATAGGTACAGGCTTTCCCACATAGATGACATTCGTATGGTTTCTCTCCTATGTGAGTTCCATTATCATGTGTAAGGCCAGAGTTTTGAGTAACCAATTTGCCAATTAGATGGCATTCATATGATTTACTTCTATTGAAAATTTGCTTTTGTTCATTAAAAGATGACTGGTCACTGAGGGCTTTTCCAAACAGATTGCTGAAGTAGGGTTTCTTTCCCTTGTGAGTTGACATATGATCAGTCACTCTGGATATGTGGGTAAAATCTTCTGGCAAGTCGGTAATTATAATGCCATTCTTTTGAGTATGAGATTTTTGCTTCAGTCATAAGAAGGTAATTCTGTCTTTCCTGCAGATATGTTGCATGGACAGCAATTGTTCTTTAAGACCACTTTCCCTGCCTGAATTCTGGCTTTGAAAAATCCAATTCTCTCTCTCCATTGTTCTGTCCTTGCTCTAAATGGGAAAGTGCATCTGATTTGCAGACCTGATGTCTTGGCTTTCCACATAAATGGGTGGGCCTACTCTCTTGGCCTGATAACATGTCTTCAGTCCAGACCTCAGCTTCCATGGCTCTGACCTTGAAGTGATTTTTCCTTCAATCTGTCCCTTTTCTGTCCATTTTAATCTTGGCTTACAAAAAAACTTGTTGATTTTCCACTGAGACCAGATGACTGATATTCTCCAGCATCATATCTCTGAACAACTTTTTCTGGGATGTGTACAGCAAGACCCATTCTTCCTGATTGAAATCTATAACTACATCTTTTAATTTCACTAATCCATTCATTGTCTTTCTTGTATCTTCACCTCCTCTGTACGTTTAAGAGTAGAAGAAGGCTCTTGATCCATTCTTGTCTCGTCAGTTCTTCAACCATTTCCACAGGGCCATAAATTTTACTCTGCATACTCTACTCCTCCAGAATCCAAACAGATCAAACATGCAAGGAAAGCAAGATACTAATGATACTTTCACCACATTCCAATGCTCAGAGCTTAATAGAGTTTATCTAAGATTGTTCAAGGAATTTGTAACCCTTGTTGAATGCTGACTTCTCAAAAATATTACCAAACAACCTGTTGATAACAAAGTTGGGTTTATTCTTACCCTGGTAACAGAGAATGTTACCTTGATAAAGTCTTGTCTCAGAGTCAGAATCTCAGAAAGGGAAGGGCAAAGTTGGAATATTTATGAGTTTTAAGGCAGTTTAAAGCAGATACTTTAATGAGGGGACTTGATTAGAATTGGATAAGGATTGTGATATAATTGTTTGGTATTGATGGACACAGCAAGACAAGAATTTTGAGGCAAGAGATTCCAAGAGTCTTGGCATGTAAACTGTCTTTTGATATTTTCTATTACGAGTTAATGACTCTTTCCAGAAGTTTCTGGAGTGAGCAATAAAGTTATTTGAACTTTTGCTTCCCAGAGAAGAGTTTTCTGGAATAGAAAAGTTGTGTTAATAAAGACAATGGAATAATAATGTTGTCCTTATGAAAGCAGTAAGCTATGTAGTCATAAATGGTTTTTTAGGTTTCATTGTACTCCTTATCATTCTGCAATCTAAGCTGAAAAAATAGGCAATTAATATCTGGTGATGTGACCAATGCAGACCTTCATCCCTATTTAAGGTATCACAATCATATATCAAGAGTCTGGGGGATACTTAATATATGATTCAACCTCCATAAGTATCAATTTTTCCTGTTCTTTTTATTGGATGAGCATTCGTTCAATCATTTGCTTGGCTAGCATATAGTCCTTTAGAAACATTTAGGACTGTGACACACATCTGAACCCTGGTACACAAATGTGAGGAGACAGTAATGAAAAGATAGTTCACTATACAAAAATCAACTAATGTAACACACTGCATGAAGAGAATGAAGAAAAAAACATGATTATCTCATTAGATGTGGAAAAGACATTGGACAAAATCCAGCACCTTTTCTTGGTAAAAACACTCCAAAAAGTAGGAATGGAAAGGAACTTTCTCAGCATGATAAAGGCCATTTATGAAAAACCTACAGCTAACATCATACTCAATGGTAAAAGACTAAAGCTTTCCCCTTAAGATCAGGAATGAGGCAAGGATGTCTGCTTTCACCACTGCTCCACAATACTGTATTAAAATTTCTAACCAGAGCAATTAGGCAAGAAAAATAAAAGGTATCCAAATCGGAAAGGAAGAAATAAATCTCTCTCTCTTTGCAGATGACATGATCTTATATATAGAAAACCCAGATAAACTATTAGAGCTAATCAATGAATTCAGCAAAGTGGTAAGGTATGAGATCAACACGCAAAAAACAGTTGTGTTCCTACAACTAGCAATGAACAATCAAAAAAAAAAAAAATTAAGAAAGCAATTCCATTTACTATAGCATCTAAAAGAATAAAATATCTAAAAATAAGTCTAAGGATACAAAAGACTTGTATATTAAAAACTATAAAACTTCGGAAAGAAATGGAAAGACATCCATGTTCATGGATTAAAAAGTTAACATTGCTAATATGTCATTTCTGCCCAAGTATGGTGGTTTGAAACTGTATGTACCCCAGAAAATCATGTTCTTAAAGGCAATCCATTCCTGTGGGCAAGGATCCATTTTATTTTTATTTTATTTTTATTTTTATTTTTTTTAAAGATTTTATTTTTTTTTTATTTATTCATCCCCCCCCTTGCTGCTTGTGCTCGCTGGGTCAGCTAACCACGCCGTGCGGCGGGCTTGCCTTCACCAGGAGACCCCAGGAACCGAACCGGGGGCCTCCCATATGGTAAACGGGAGCCCTACTGATTGAGCCACAGCCGCTTCCCAAGGATCCATTTTAAATAGGATCTTTGGATAAGGCAATTTCAACTAAGGTGTGACCTACTTCATTCAGGGTGGGTCTTAATCCTCTTACTGGAGTCCATTATAAGAGAATGAAATTCAGACAGAGAAAGCCACAGAAGCAAGAAGCTAAAAGCAACAAAACCCAGAAAAGAAGGGAGAGACCAGCAGACGCCACTACGTTCCTTGACATGTGACAGAGGAGCCTGGCATCACCGGCAGCCAGTATTTGGGAAGAAAGCATTGCCCTGATAATGACTTAATTGGGACATTCTCATAGCCTCAAAACTGTAAGCTAGTAAGTTAATAAATTCCCATTGTTAAAGCCAACCCATTTTACGGTATTTCTTTTCAGCAGTTTAGCAAACTAAAACACCAAGCAATCTACAGGTTCAACACAGTCCCTTTCAAAATTCTAGCAGTGCTTTTTGCAGAAATGGAAAATCCAAGCTAGAGTTTTCCTAAAAATCCTCAGCTTGAGGTTTCCAGTTAAGGTGATCTTCCATTAATTCAAGAATGCCTTTTTAATTGAGAGGAATGAATACAAGGTTCAAACCTTTGGGTTTCACTGCTTGACACTTTGTTAATAGTACTTGATAAGGTCCTTTCCAATAGAGTTTTAGGTGTCTGAGTTTTAGGTCATGCAAAAGATGTTTAGGAGGATGTTGAGGAAAGGCTGCTCATATCTGTTGAGGATAAGACATGAATGCCTTGCAATATTTGGCGATGTTTCTTTACAACAGTGTAGAATTTAGAATCAGAGGTGATATTGCTGACCTGTTACTAACTCATTTGGGATAAAGGATGGACCCCAGAAGATAATCTCATTGGCATTAAAGCCAATAGAAGTTGGCATTAAGCCAATGACAGTAAAGCCAATGGCATTAGGCCATGGAAGTTCAAGAGCCTTTGAGAGTTTTTCTAATTTGAGTTTCGGATTATGTTTGTCCTTTGTACCTTTATTGAAGATTGGGTGCTATATGGACAATGGAGTTTCTGATTAAGTGGCAAGATTTGCAAACCTCTACAGTAAAAGGCAAGTAAAATGGGTCCCTGTATCACTAAAGAGAGAGATCATAATGCCCCTGGTTGGGGACACAAAATCAAGTAATTTTTGCTGCTGGTAGGACTGTAGCTGTGTGTCAAGAATTTTTTTTTTTTTAACTAAATGAGAAAATTATATTTAAAATGTGCTTTAAAAAATGGAATTAGAAAAAAAAAAGATGTATGCATTTCAAAGCAAACAAACACCAAGACATATTCAAAACCACTGAAGAGGATAGTTATGTATAAAATCCATTTGGAAGTGTTCAAAGGAGTGTTTGATTTAGTTTTTTAATCTCATATACCAATTTTGTGTCTGTAATCATGTGAAAGTCCTGTTGAAATGAAAAAAAATTTGTCTGCCCCCAATTAAAGAATTTATTTGTAAAATACAGTGTGAATAAATGTCAAACTTTTACATGTGAATGGTTTACTGCAAGAACATACAAAAATCAATAAAACCCTCTTAATTTTCACACATAAAAAAAAATTATTTGGGCTCTTGTACATGTCCTACCTTTACTATTTTACCAGGATTATGTTGGTGACAGATGAGACATAGTAACATTTTCCCAACTATGATAATTATGTACACTGGCCATACCATGCTTGCTATGGTAAGTAATTTCAAGTAGAATTTTTGCCAGATTCCATTTGAGATCATTCATTTTTACTGAACAGCCATTCTTAAGTTATACTTGTACAATTTAAATCCAGATTTTTTCCAGTACCTCTCTTCTGGCTCTGGAGCTGATCACTGGCATTCTTATAACTACTTTGAGCCACTTTTAAACTAAAAATGTAGTCTCTTGGGGTATTATAAGGGTTATAATCTTAATGAGGTCTTCCTGCCTGGCATGATGATCAGTCAATGCATTTCCTTTAGCCTCCATATTATATCCTTTTATATGAGTTCATACTTTTCTAATAGCCACCTCTTTGAGAAGCATTAGCATACTCAAAAGTTCTTTAAATTGCTAACCATTCTTAACTGGGATTCCTGCTGAAATCAAGAACCTCTTTTTGTTTCTATAGCCAAAAGTATATCTATCATTAGTGTACCTCTAGCTAACTGACACGCTCTGGTGAGTTCAATGAGTTCTGCTATCTGGGCTAATTTTGCCTCTGGCAAGGAATCATATTCAATGGGTGAAGTTTTATAATTACATAGGCTCAGAGTAGGAAGTTATTGAAGAACTCATTTTACCTCACAAAAAGCCTGTTCATGTTTGGTTCCCAGGGACCACTTATGTGGGAAGCCAGCACTCAACCACTGAGCCATGTCGTCTCCCCTGAGTTGCCTCCCTCATTTGTTTGCTTGTTGTTTTTTGTTTTTGTTGTTGGTCCCTGGGACTGAACCTGGGGCCCCCCATGTGGGAAGCAGGTGTTCAACCATGTGAGCCACATCCACTCCCCTTAATTACCTCTTAGTTCTGGCCTGGGAAAGTTTAAAAAGCCTATAATCTGTCAGGAGTAAGAAATTTACTCCCTTAATATAAATTGTGTTCTAGGTAATAAACTCTACTTAGACAAAATTGTAACTTCTCTTTGGAAACCTTATGTTCTTTGGTGTGTTAAAACTGTAAATAGATGGAAGCCGTCTTAGAGTTCACCCCATCTTTAGAACAAACAAAAAGTTATCCACATGTTGAATAATGTGTGAAATTTAAAGTCATTCAGACCCTGATTGAGGACTTGTGAAAAGTTGGAATATCTTAGTAAATACTTTAAGCATAACAGTCCCATGTGCATTTTTTATTTTCTCTGGAGAAGACAAACAAATATCAACTATTTTTACCTATAGGGTCATTAAAGTAAGCATAATGTAAATCCACAGCTGTTACATATGCAGCCTCTGGAAACACTGAAGATAAACTAGGTTTGGAGATTAGTACTACATGGAAATGGTAAATGATTATTCTATTTGAATAATGAATAAATCTATATCCCTACCCACCGGACTTTTTGATTGAGGGGATAAGAATGTTACAATACAGTACAAAGTTTGTTGAATATTTTCTCAATTTACTTCTCCTAATGGTTTTAGTGCTTCTTTAGCTTCTGGTATTTTGTGCTTTGGGGTTGATTTGAACCTTAATGGATTCAGCCCCAATAATCCTACCTGAATTAGTAGAAATTTTTGCCCACAGAATAAAAGAGGACTGATACCTCCTTGAAATCTTTAATTTGGGCTTGATTTCAACACAAGGGTACTTGCAAAACAATATCCAAATTTGTTATGCTCTCATTACAGATAGAGGAGTTATCAGGGATTTCAAGAAAGAGGCCATCAGGAGAATATTTAATCTAGCATTACCATTTGTACAGTACACCCCCCTCCTCCATCAACTTGAAGGTATGGTATCACAGGAGGAAAGAATGTTCCTGGGCTAAAGGTACAAGTGTGACAGGAATGAAATAAAATATGTCTGAGAATTTAATTAGAGATGCCCACCAATGAGTAGTTTTTTATTCCAAGGAAGAGGTTATGTAACAGTGATCAGGGTTTAAAGTTAATATTGTATGCCTATAGGATTTTTTTTTTTTTAATTTTTAATTTATTTTTATTGTGGGTAAAAATCAAAATTCTCACAATACGTTCAAACATTTGCAAAATGATATATAAATATATATGCATATATGTGTATTTGCTTACAAAAATGTTATTTATATATATATATATATATACATATATTTTAAGAGGTGCGCCTATAGGATTTTAAAAAATTCAAGCTTGTCCTTTAATATTTAGGGAAATCTTTCCTTGTGAGTTTAAGAATAAAGCAGAAAATTGGGTGTTTGATTCCCCCTTGGAGCACCTTCATTAATAACTCACTAATTTTTTTCCTTTAATTTCTTAACTAATGCAAGACAGTTCTTTTTCCAGTGTCCTTTATATAGTATTGTTGCGGCTGTCGTGATGAGAAACCCAAAACGGCACTCGGAGGAGCAGAGGAACCAGGCTTTATTACACACACGGGCCCAGAGGAAAGTTCGGTTTCCAAATTCTGGGCCCCCAGCCCCAGTTTTTTGGAGTTTTTATTGAGGTCTGCAGGCTCCCGTTCATTGGCTAGCAAGTTGGCGGGTGGAATTTTTCCATTACCTTAGGCAACTAAGCAAGCATGGTTACAGAAGCAGAACTGCAGGTTATGAAATCAAGCGGGCAGGGTTACAGAGCCAGAAGTGCAGGTTTCAGTTCTAAGGCTGGAGATTCTTGTCAGGAAAAGGGGGAGGGGTAGGGCTGCAGTGACTTTTCCTTATCAGTATCTACAAGTATCTTTTTCAAGAGATTCTGTCTTTTAGGATTTACTCACTAGTAGAAGAAACGAATTGTTTTATCTGTAAGGCCATCAGTTTATTCTGTCTTATATTGTTTTTTGCTCTAAGACTCTCAAAATGTTCAGTGAAGTGCTGAAGGGCTGGCAATGGGATTATTTTCCATGTCAGTTTTGCTTACATATGAAATCTCCTGTTTTTGGCTTTAGAACATTTACAACAAGCTAGGAGAGAGTTGGGGGTCACATCTGTTTTAAGATCTATTCCTGAATACTGTAGAAAGATATTGGTGCCTATCCCTGAAGTTTCCAATGTTCTCATTCTTTCTTTGCTTATAAGACTGGATCAGAGCCCAGTCTACTTTCACAGGAAAGACTTTGGGGATAGCTTCCAAAAGAGTCTGACCAACATCTATAGCTTTCCTAAACCTCTGTGTTTTCCTATGCAATTTGGGGACTTTTAAGTAATCCTCAGGGTCTTCCCGTTCTGCCTTTTTCATCAAATGTTTGCATCTGAAGTTTCCACTAACATATGAACTAATTGGTATAGATCTGGAAGCCCTGGATTATATGTTCTTAAAACTTCTAAAATTCTCTGCAAATTTCTCTCTAACCTTTCTATACTTTGAAAAGTCATTGAGAATTGTTCTCAGCTCATAGGAGGAACAAGACTTAAAATCAGCCTTAAGAGTCTTTTCCTTAAAGGGAAAAGGTAACTGAGTTTGCGGGCGGGCTTGCCTGCACCAGGAGGCCCCGGGAACCGAACCCGGGGCCTCCCATATGGTAAACGGGAGCCCTACTGATTGAGCCACAGCCGCTTCCCTAATTGGGTCTTTAAATGCAGTGGCTTGATTAGACTTGAGTAAAGATAATGATACAATAGTTTAGGATTGGTGGACATAGCAAGACAAGGATTTTTTTGTGTGTGTGTGTGTGGTATGTTTTTATTTTTAAAAATTTTGTCCATTCTACTCTACATTCCACTCTACAAAATTAGTTTAAGAACAAGCAACAAAAAAAAAAAAGAACAAGCAACATTAACTAAAACTTGAGCAGAACTCAAGTTGGGCAAAGGAACCAGTGCTAACTCCTGGAAATCCTGCTGAGATCCTCAGGAATAAAGACAACGTAGTGAGGATTTGGTTTGACATATTGATATTTGGTGTAAGTGTTGGCTTATTTAATTACAATCTTCAGGTGTCAGTCAACATGACTGCCCACGAGGGAGAAAAAGCTATATTTTCAGAGAAGCAACTCAATCCAATCTGAAATGACTAAAGCAATTTCTATCATTTTATTCACACTTGAACTCCACTGGAGTCAGGGATCAGGTCTCAACTATTCCAAGAATGAAGTCGTCAGATAATATGTGTCTGAGCTAATTGATCCTTATAAGAATGCAGGGTCCATGATATCTCTAATTTATAGGTTTCTTCGGTTTCTGGAAGCATAAAATGAATCACTATGGTGCCATACTCCACACGAAACCAATCACTAGTGTCATTTCCTTCCATCTTTTTTTAATTGAAGTGAAATTCACATAACATAAAATTCACCATTTTAAAGTGAACAATATGGTGAAATTTAGTATATTCACAATGTTGTAAAATCACTACTACTATCCAATTCCAGACATTTTCATCACCCCAAAAAGAATCCTCATACCCATTAAGCAGTCACTCACTATTCTCCCCTCACACCAGACCCTGGCAACAACTAATCTACTTTCTGTCTCTATAGATTTGTCTATTATATGGGTATTTCATATAAATGGAATCATGTAAGTGGCTTTTTGTTACTTGCTTCTTTCATTTAGCATACTGTTTTTGAGGTTCACCCATGTTGTATTTTTTTGTGGCTGAATAATACTACATTGTATGTATATACCAAAATTTGTTTATCCATTCATCCATTGATAGACATTTGTGTTGTTTCTACCTTTTGGTCATTGTAAATAGTGCTACTGCGAACTTGTGTTTACACGTATTTGTTTGAGTATCTTTTTTTCAATTCTGCTGGGTATGTACCTGAGAGAGGAATTGCTGGGTCATGTATTTCTATGTTTAGCTTTTCTAAGGAACGTTGTTTTTCACAATAGCTGCACTGTTTTTCAGTCCCACCAACAATGTTCTGTACAAAGTTTCCAATTTCTCCACTTCTTCACCAACACTTACTTTCTGTTTTTTCTTTGCTTGTTTGTTTTATTATTATTATAGCCATCTATTTGGAGCAAAAAGGTTTCTCATCTTGGTTTTGATTTGCATTTCCCTGATGAATAATGATGCTAATCATCTTTTCATGTACTTATTGGACATTTGTATATCTTCTTTACAGAAATGTTAAATCTTTGCCCATTTTTAAATTGGATTGCCTTTTTTTCTGTTGGGTTGTAAAAGTTCTTACATGATTTGTAAATATTTTCTCACATTCTAGAAGTTTTTCACTTTCTTAATAGTATTCTTTGATGCGCAAAAGTTTTTAATTTTGATGAAGTTCAATTTATCTATTGTTTCTTTTGTTGCTGTGCTTTTGGAATCTAAGAATTCATTGCCACATCTAAGTTCATGAGGATTTACCCCAATATTTTCTTCTAATAGTTTTATGATTTCAGCTCTTACATTTAGGTCTTTGGCCATTTTGACGCAATTTTTGTATATGCTGTAAGATAAGGGTCTAACTGCACTCTTGCATGTGGATAACCAGTTGTCCCTACACCATTTGCTGATAAGACTATTCTTCCCCCATTGAATGGTCTTGATAGCTTGTTGAAAATGATTTGGCAATTGACATAGATATATGGGTAGATTTATTTCTCAATCTATACATCTATCCCTGTGCCAGTACCACACTCTTTTGATTACTGAATTTTATTCTAAGTTTTAAAATTAGGAAGTTTGAGTCCTTCATTTTTGTTCTTCTTTTTCAATAATGTTTTGACTATTCAGGGCACCTTGCGATTTTATATTTTATAAAAAATTTTATATTTATAATCCCACTTATCTGTGTATCATCATTATACCTTTTATAAATGCCAGGTATTCAGTTTTTGCCAGTATCGCCTTAATGTTAGTGATTTTAAATACCCTTAAGAAATATGTCCATCACCCTTTTATCATCAGGTTTGATGAATATTACCTGTAATCATAGATTCAGGCCATTGAAATTCCTTGGTAATTAAAATATTACATGTCCTGACTTTCAATTCTTATTTAAGGAAGCAGCAAAACCATTTTCAATAAAACAGAATTTGTGGATATAACAAAATTGTTATATCTTCTAAATTTTATGTGCTTCCCAAATTAAGATTTATACAAAGGCAGAGGAATTAGTTGCCTTTTTATATATTCTGAAGGATAATGAAAAAACTACAGACTTCAAATACCTGCCCTCACTGGCACATACTTATAAAAGAGCACATTCTCTGGAGTCAAACTATCCATGTTCAAATCTTGGTTTTTCTACTTACTAGCTAGTTGTGTGAACTTGGACAAGTGTTTAGTTTCTCTATACCTGTTTCTTCATCATTTAAATCAGAATAATAAGATTATCTTCTGCATTGTTAGGAAGACTAAATAGTAGTGCTTGGTACATAATCACTACTCAGTAAATGTTATCTGCTATTATTATTGTTATTAACAGTAGTATTGCCATTATTTTAACTTTCATTATTCTTTAGAGTGAAGACATTGATTAAAAAAAAAAAAAAAAAAAAAAAACACTGCTTCATTGAAGATCTGTTAACTGGTTGGGATAACAGATTAAAATTTAGAATACCTCTTAAATAATTTATCAGATAATCTAGTGCCACATATGAGAGTCAAATTTTAAGAAAATGGATGCATACAGGACTATTATTAGAGTATCAGAGGAAGGGAAAACCTAAAGCAAGAAGAGTGGCCTAAGGAATGGAGGTCAAGATTGGGTTTCACTTTCAACCACTACCACTTCCTTGAAACAATTATCTTCCTTGGTATTGCTTTCTCCTTTTAAACTATCTATTTGCTTTTTCTCCAGATTCTTTTAGGGCTCATTTTCCTTTGGTCCAGTCATTAGATATCAGTGTTACTGAGAGTTCTCTCCTAGCCCTTCCATTCACACTCTATGCTCTGCATGAGCAAGGCCCTCTGCTCACAAGGGCCAAATCTATAACTCCAGCCCATTTTTCTTTCCTAAATGTCAGATTTATATTTCAAAGTGCCTATTGTAGATTTCTTTGTGGTTGTCCACAAGTATCTCATACTCAATGTGACTAAAACTAAATGTATAATCTCAGCATGTTCTTCTTACCATATCTCAGAGTGACATCACTATCCACCTAGTTGTCTAAACCAAAAATCCGCATTTATTTTCATCCCTCTTCCTCACAATGTACATTCAGTCATTCAAATCCTATGGATTCCATGCCTTAAATATCTCTCTAATCCATTTTGACTTCTCTATCCTCACTGCCATTATCCTATTTCATCTTTTTCCCCCTAACTTTATAAGTTATGAAATTCATCATACATACAGAAGAATGCACAAATGCATGTATAGAATTTCAAGAATAACAACAAAGTGAACACCTCCAAAACTTATTCCCCTATGTCTTCTCCTGGATAGCTCCCACTCGTTCTACATTGCCTACAGGAGACTTTCTGTCACCTCCCAAATCTCAGCAAAGTACCTCTTGTATGTTCTCTAGTGTCCTTTAGTTCTCCTACTTTATTGCAAGTCTATTTAAAGTATAGTATTTTTGTGTCTTCACTGTCTCCTCCACTCCATTCTAAGCTCCTTGCAGTACCTCATCCATCTTATTCACTGATACTGTTTCCAGGATCTAGCACAGCAACTCTCTTTCAGTAAATGGGTTGGAGGAGTAAATGAATAAATAAATTAGAGGAAGACCCTGGGCAGGCTGAGTGGGTATGGGACAGCAGAATACCCAAAATAGGAAACCACAGTTGGAGTAGAAAAGGAAAACAATAAATATTAGCCAAAACACTAATTTCCTTGTTATCAATACTATTATTCTTAACTGTTTTTCTCTTCAAATTATTTGAGGTTTTCACCTTGGTCCTTATCCCTTTCCCTTTAGTCATTCTCACTACTGCCATCCAGGTTCAGGACCTATTACTACTCTCGCCTAGAGTAATTATTACTAAACTTTTTGGTTCTATTTTTATGCCCTTTTTACCCTAGATAGATAAGTTTCCTAGTTGATTTTCTTGCTCCTTACTATTAAGAAACACAAAGTTTTCTCTTTTCTCTATGATCTCCAAGAAAGGGGATTTTGAAATAGTCCTTAAAGAAGTATGCTAATTTCTTATAGCTCTTATTTTTAGAAAAAAATTTCCTAATTCTCTCCTGCTACAATATAAATCCTTTGCCCTTTTTATTGGGACCTACTAGATCAAGCAACAGCTGCTTTCACCACTTGGGTAATCTTTCTTTACATAACTAAAGACAATTAACCATTCACTTTCATAAATATTTTTTCCTTATTAACCTCATCTATCTCTTCTAATCAGAGTCTTGGTAAAAATTTCAAGTAAGATAATTTTAAGAACGTCTGCAGACTGCAACAGCTGTGGATTGCACTGGTTGTGAACTAAAGGGGTTGTGGGGGTCCTCTACCCCAAGAAAGGGGAGAGGGAGGGACACAGCCTACAGCAAATTCAGATCATTGGAGGGGTCACACACTTCCAGGCTAGGTGGGGCTACAACATTGTTTGCACTGAGAGCCAGCAAGGAGCTAAAGATAATATGCCTTCTCAAACACCATCCCTACTGCCCCCAGCTGGTTGCTGAAGAGGCAGAGGGAGGGAGGGTGTGGCCATCCAAGGGTGGAGAATAGCTTCTGAGAAAGTTTGTTTGTGAGGCTTGGCCTGCCAGAAGGACATTGCTTCTGTACTCCCAATCAGCCCTAGGAGTTATCTGAATGCATTCCCCCCTAGCTCTTGGGGTCTTAGCTGAGAGGTCTTCCCAAGAGTGCCATCAAATAAATAAATAAATAAATAAATAAATAAATAAATAAATAAAGCAGGTGCCTTTGCTACCCCCCTCTCCCCTAGATATCAGCAAAAAATTACAAGCCATACTAAGAAAAAAGAAGATGCAGCTCAGGCAAAGGAACAAATCAAAGCTCCAAATGAGACACAGGACATGAAACAGTTAATGAGGTTCATACAAATCCCCTAAATCAAATCATGAAGTTGAAGGACAACATGACTAAAGAAATAAAAGACGTTAAGAAGACATTGGGTGAGCACAAAGAAAAAATTGAAATCTTGAATAAAAAAGTAACAGCTTATGGAAATTAAAGACACAATAAATGAGATTAAAAATACAATAGAGGCACACAACAACAGATCTGGAATAATGGAAGAAAGAATCAGAAGCACAGAGGAAAGAACAACTGAAATTGAAAAGAGAAAAGAACAAAGAGAAAAGGATGGAAAAAAATGAGCTAGGGCGCCGGGAGTTGAATGATAGCACAAAGTGCATCAACATACGTGTTATGGGAGTTCCAGAAGGGGATGAGAAAGGAAAGGGGGCAGAAAGAGTATCTGAAGAAATAATGGCCGAAAATTTCTCAACTCTCATGAAATACATGAATATACATGTCCAGGAAGCACAGCATACTCCAATTGGAATAAAACCAAATAGACATAACCCCAAAACACGTAATGCCAAAGATAAAGAGAAAATTCTGAAAGCAGTAAGGGAAAAGCAAAAGATCACATACAAGGGATGTTCAATAAGACTTAGTGCAGATTTGTCTTCAGAAACCATGGAGGCAAGAAGGCAGTATTATAATATAATTAAGGTATGGAAAGAGAAAAACTACCAACCAAGAATTCTTTATCCAGCAAAACTGTCCTTCAAATATGACTGTGAGTCTAAAATATTCACAGATAAACAGAAACTAAGAGAGTTAGTAAATAAACATCCAGCTCTGCAGGAAACACTAAAGGGAGTTCTACAGCCAGAAAAGAAAAGACAAGAGAGAGAGGCTTGGAAGACTCTCAGAAAGGGTAGTGAAAAAGCTAAAAAGAGGGGAGCGGATATAGCTCAGTGGTTAACCACCTGCTTCCCATGTACTACGTCCTAGGTGCCATTCCTTGTACCTCCTAAAAAAAATTTTTTTTTATTTTAAAAAGGTAAAAAAAAAGAAAAAGACAAAAATACGATATGACATATGAAAGCAAAGAATAAAATGGCTGAAGTGCATAACGCCTTTTCAGTAATAACACTGGATGTTAATGGATTAAATTCCCCAATCGTGAGACTCACCTTAGACTGAAGGATGCAAATAGACTGAAAGTGAAAGGTTGGAAAAAGATATTTCATGCAAATAGTAACCAAAAGAGAACAGGGATAGCTATACTGGTGTCAGATAAAACGGACTTTAAATGCAAAAATTTGATAGATTCAGAAGGCCATTATATATTAATAAAAGGGACAGTACACCAGGATATAGTAACAGTCATAAATATCTATGCCTTAAACCAAGGTGCCCCAAAATACACAAGGAAAACTCTGGCAAAACTGAAAGGAGAAATAGATGTCTCTACAATAAAAAATGAAGAATAAGAAGAATGTATACTTGCTCATTTGGGGTGCAGTGTTCTCTATATGTCCGTAAGGTACAGATTGTTTATCATATTGTTCAAGTTCTCGGTTTCCTTGTTGATATTCTGTCTAATTGTTCTATCTATTGATGTAAGTGGCATATTGGGCCACAACACACCTCTCAGTAAATTTAAGAAGATTGAAATTATACAAAGCACCTTCTCTGATCATAATAGAATGAAGCTGGCAGTCAATAATAGGCAGGAAAGGTGAAATTTTGCAAATATATGGAGGCTAAACAACACACTTCTAAACAATCACTGGGTCAAAGAAGAAATTGCAAGAGAAATTAGTAGTTAATCTTGACATGAATGAAAACAAGAACACAACTTATCAAAACCTATGAGATACAGCTAAGGCAGTATTGAGAAGGAAATTTATAGTACTAAATGCCTATATTATAAAAGAATAAAGAGCTAAAATCAAAGATCTAACTGAATAGCTGGAGAAACTAGAAAAAGAACAGCAAACCAACCCTGAAGCAAGCAAAAAGAAATAAGAAAGATTGGAGCAGAAATAAATGAAACTGAGAACAAAACAAAACAAAACAAAACAAAAAAAACAATAGAGAAAATCAACAAAACCAAAAGCTAGTTCTTTGAGAAAATCAATAAAATCTACAAACCTTTAAAGACTAGCAATAAGGAAAAAAAGAGAAGATGCAAAGAAGTAAATCAAGAATGAAGGAGGGGGACATTACGGCTGACCCCAAAGAAATAAAAAGGATCATAAAAGGATATTATGAGAAACTGCCTGCCAACAAATTAGACAACCTAGATGAAATGGACAAATTCCTACAAATGCACAAACAACCTACATTAACTCTACAAGAAATACAGGAACTCAACAAACCAGTCACAAGCAAAGAGATTGAATCAGTCATCATAAGTCTTCCATAAAGAAAAGTCCAGGACTAGATGGCTTCACAGGTGAATTCTATCAAACATTTCTAGAAGAATTAATAACAGGTCTGTTTAAACTCTTCGAAAAAAATTGAAAAGGGGAGAAAATTACACAACACATTTTATGAAGCCAACATCACCCTAATACCAAAGCTAGATAAAGATACTACAAGAAAAGGAAATTACAGACCAATCTCTCTAATGAACATAGATGCAAAAATTCTCAAGAAAATACTTGCAAATCGAATCCAGCAGCATATAAAAAGAATAATACATCACAATCAAGTGGATTTTATTTCCTAGTATGCAAGGATAGTTCAATGTAAGGAAATCAATTAGCGTAATACACCACACTAACAAATGGAAAGAGAAAAACCACATAATCATCTCAATTGATGCAGGAAAGACATTTGATAAAATCCAGCATCGTTTCTTGATAAAAAAACACTTCAAAATATAGGTATAGAAGGAAAGTTCCTCAACATAATAAACGGTATATATGAAAATCCATAGCCAACATCTTACTGAATGGAGAGAGGTTGAGAGCTTTCCCTCTAAGATCAGGAACAAGACAATGATGTCCACATTATGCTAGAAGAGCAATTAGGCAAGAAAATGAAATAAAAGGTATCCAAATTGGAAAAGAGGAAGTAAAACTCTCACTATACACAGATGACATGGTAATATATTTAGAAAATCCCAAAATAGCTACAACAAAGCTATTAGAGATAATAAATGAGTGCAGCAAAGTGTCAGGATACAAGATCAACATGCAAAAATCAATAGTGTTTCTATACACTAGCAATGAGCAAGCCAAGGAGGAAATCAAGAAATAAATTCCATTTACAATAGCAACAAAAAGACTCAAATATCTAGGAATCAATTTAACCATGAATGTAAAGGATCTGTATTCAGAAAACTATAAAACACTGCTATAAGAAATCAAAGAAGACCTAAACAAATGGAAGGACATTCCATGTTCATGGATTGGAAGACTAAACATTGTGAAGGTGTCAATTCTGCCCTAACTGATATATATGTTCAGTGCAATCCCAATGAAAAAAATTTCAACAGCCTACTTTACAATCAATAGAAAAATCAATTACCAAATTTACTTGGAAGGGAAAGGAGTCCTGAATAACCGAAAACATCCTAAAAAAGAAGCACAAAGTCAGAGGCCTACAGTTGTCAAAACAGCATGGTATTAGCATAAAGATAGACACAATGATCAATGGAATCAAATTGAGAGTTCAGAAGTAGACCCTCACCTCTATGATCAACTGCTTTTTGATAAGCTTACCAAATTCACTTTTCTGGGTCAGAACAGTCTCTTCAACAAATGGTGCTGGGAGAACTGGATATCCATAACCAAAAGAGTGAAAGAGGACCCCTATCTCACTCCCTATACAAGAACCAACTCAAAATGGATCAAAGACCTAAACATAAAATCCAGGAGCATAAAATTCCTAGAAGATAAAGTAAGGAAACATCTACAAGATGTAGATGGGGTCTCTTAAACCTTATACCCAAAGCACAAGCAACAAAAGAAAAAAATAGATAAATGGGACTGCCTCAAAATTAAACAGTTCTGCACCTCAGAGGACTTTGTGAAGAGGGTAAAAAGGCGGCCTATTCAATGGGAGAAAATATTTGGAACTCACACATCCAACAAGGGTCTAATATCCATGTTAAATAAAGAGACCTATAACACAACAATAAAAAGACAAATGACCTGATTTTTTAAAAATGGGCAAAAGACATGAAAAGACATTTTTCTAAAGAAGAAATACAAATGGTGAAAAAACACATGGAAAACCATTCAACATCACTGGCTATTAGGGAAATGTACATCAAAGCTACAATGAGATATCATTTCACATCTACTATGATGGCCACTATTAACAAAACAAAACTACAAGTGTTGGAGAGGATGTGGAGAGGTAGGAATGCTTTTTCACTGTTGGTGGAATGTTGAATAATACAGCTACTGTGAAAGTCAGTTTGATGATTCCTAAGGAAGTTAGATATAACGTGTGACCCAGCAATAATGCCCCTACTTATATACCCAAAAGAACTGAGAGCAGTGACATGAAGACATCTGCACACCGATGTTCATAGTGACGTTATTCACAATTGCCAAAAGATGGAAACAACCCAGGTATCCATCTACTGACAAAGGGATAAACAAACTGTGTTATATATACACAATGGAATATTATTCACCTGTAAGAAGAAATGAAGTCCTGAAGCATATGACAACATACGAACCTGGAGGACATTGTGTTGAGTGAAGCAAGCCAGGCACAAAAGGACAAATATTCTATGATTTCACTATTATGAACTAAATATAATGAGCAAACTCATGGCATTAATAGCTAGACTATAAGTCACCAGAGAATAGAATGTGGTTAGAGAATGGAAAGCTGAGGTTTAATCTGCAGAAATGGCAAAAAGTTGTTTGGAAATGAATAGAAATGGTAAAAGCATATCATAAAATTTGTAACTAATAACACTGACAGATGAGTATGATAGTGGTTTGGGTTTGTGTGTGTGTGTGTGTTGTTGTGGTGGTTTTTTTTTTGAGTAATGAAAATGCTCTAATATTGAATGAAATGATGAATGTACAACTCGGTGATTATACCAAATGCTCTTGATCGTACAGTTTAGATAAATTATGTGGGTTATGAACCAAAAAATTAATGGTTGGGGAGAAAATACACCAAATGTAAGATATGGACTATAGTTAGTAGTAATACTTTAATGATGTTCTTTCCTATTTGTTACAAATGTTTCACAACAATGCAAGGTATTTGTGGTGGGGTGATGTATGGGAGCCCTGTATGATATGATGTTATGCATGTTTGTTTTGTAAGTTCACAGTTTTTACTATACACTTATTGTTTATGTATATTCATGTATGAATGATATACTTCAACAAATCGTTTTTAAATTTTTTTTAAATATTCCTCTCCCCACCCATAAAAAATACAGCATTCCCATACCCCCTGTTGTTGACACTTTGCATTAGTGTTGCACATTTGTTACAATTGTTGAAAGAATATTAAACTTTTTCTAATAACTATAGTCCACAGTTTACATTAAGTCTATTTTTCCCATATAACACTCTAGTAACACCTTGCATTAGTGTGGTACATTTGTTATAACTCATGAAAGAATATTTTTATACTTGTACTATTAACTATAGTCCATCATTTACAATAGGTTTCACTGTGTCATACAGTCCTATCTTTTAATTTTTATTCTAGTAACATATATATGATCTAAAATTTCCACTTTTAACTACATTCACGTATATAATTCAGTGCTGTTAATTACACGCACAGTAATGTGCTAGCATCACAACCATCCATTTCCAAAACTTTACAAGCAACCTAAATAGAATTCTATACCAGTTACACATTCTCTACTCCCAACCCAAACACTGGTAACCTGAATTCTAGCTATGTGTTTGCTTATTCTAATTATTTCACATCAGTGAGATCATACAGTATTTGTCCTTTTGGGTCTGGCTTATTTCACTCAACATAATGTCTTTAGGGTTCACCCATGTTGTCGCATGTATCAGGACTTCATTCCTTTTTATGACTGAATAATATTCTATTGTATGTATATACCACATTTTGTTTATGCATTCATCTGTTGATGGACACTTGAGTGCTTCCATCTTTTGGCAATTGTGAATAATGCTGCTATGAACATCAGTGTGCAAATATCTGTTTGAGTCCCTACTTTTGATTCTTCTGGGTATACTCCTAATAGAGGTATTTCTGGATCATAAGGTAATTCTATACTTAGCTTTCTGAGGAACAGCCAAACTGTCTTCCACAGTAACAGCACCATTTTACATTCTCACCAGCAATGAATGAGTGTTCTGATTTTTCCACATCCTCTCCAACACTTGTCATTTTCTGTTTGTTCTAATGTAGCCATTCTAGTGCTTGTGAAATGGTATCTCATGGTTTTGATTTGCATTTCCCTAATAGCTAGTGATGTGCATCTTTTCATGTGCATTTTAGCCATTTGTATTTCCTCTTTGGAGAAAAGTCTATTCATGTCTTTTGCCCATTTTTTAATTAGGTTGTCTTTTTATTGTTGAGTTGTAGTATTTCCTTATATATTCTAGAGATTAAACCTATATAGAATATGTAGTTTCCAGATATTTTCTTACATTTAATAAGTTGTCTCTTAACTTTCATAACAAAGTACTTGGATGTGCAAATCTATTTAATTTTGAGGAGGTCCCATTTATCTATTTTTCTCTTTTGTTGTTTATGTTTTGGGTGGAAAGTCTAAGAACTATTGCCTAACAAAAGATCCTGAAGATGCTTCTACATTTTCTCTAGGAGTTGTATAACCCAGTTTCTTATATTTTGAGTTAATTTTTGTATGTGGTGTGAGATAGGGGTCCTCCTTCATTCTTTTGCATGTGGATATCCAGTTCGCCCATCACCATTTGTGGAAGAAACTATTCTTTCCCTATTGAGTGGACTTGGCCATCTCGTTAAAAATCAATTGGCTATAGATGTGAATATCTATTTCCAAACTCTTAGTTAGATTCCATTGGTTGATATTATCTGTCCTTGTGCCAGTATCATGCTGTTTTGACCACTGTAGCTTTGTAATAAGCTTTAGTGCCAGGAACTATGAGTCCTCCATCTTCATTCTTTTTCAAGATGTTTCGGCTATGTGGGGCCCCTTATCCTTCTATATAAATTTGATAATTTGGTTTTTCCATTTCTGCAAAGTAAGCTGTTGGAATTTTCATTGGGATTGCATTGAATCTGTAAATCATTTTGGGTACTCTAATTATTAAGATTAATGATACTTATGCTTCCAGTCCATGAACAAAGAATGTCCTTCCCTTTATTTGGGACTTCTTTGATTTCTTTTAGCAATTTTTTGTTGTTTTCTTTGTACAGGTCCTTTATATCCTTGGCTAAGTTTATTCCTAGATATTTGTTTCTTTTAATTGCTATTATGAGTGGAATTTTTTTTTCTTGATTTCCTCCTCAGATTGCTCATTACTACTGTATAGAAACACTACTGATTTTTGCATGTTGATCTTGTACCCCACCACTTTGCTGAATTCGTTTTTTAGCTCTAGTAACTTTATTGCAGTTTTTCAGGGCATTCTATATTTTAGGATCATGTCTTCTGCAAATAGTGAAAGTTTTACTTCTTCCCTTCCAATCTGAATGCCTTTTATATCTTTATCTTGCCTAGCTGCTCTGGCTAGAACTTCTAGTACAATGTTGAATAATAGTGGTAACCTTGGGCATCCTTGTCTTATGCCAGATCTTAGAGGGAAAGCTTCCAGTCTTTGACCATTGAGTATGATATTAGCTGTGGGTTGTTCATATATGCCCTTTATCATGTTGAGGAATTCCTATTTTTTAAGATTACACCTTTGTGCAATTGTTTCACCTCCAGAAGAAAGCTTCCTTTCCTCTTTTCTTTCTCCAATAATCTTGATCTGTTCTGTTTTGTGTGTGTGTGTGTGCAGAATTTTCTCCCAAGCTCCTCTGATTTGTTTAAATTCTCTCCCTCACTCAGTGCCCCCTTTTCCTTACACTTTTTAGTTCTGGGACTTATCCTGTCTTACAGCAGTTGAATTGAACACCCTCCCCCCATGATTTACCCCTTTGTTATCTTCTGAGTTTTATGGTTTATAGCTGCTATGTTTAGGTCCTTGATTCATTCTAATTTAATTTTTGTATATGGCATGAGGTAGAGGTCCAATGTCATTCTTTTGCATGTGGATATCCAGTTTTCCCAACACCATTTGTTGAAGAGACTATTCTTACATGACTTGGCACCCTTGTCAAAAATCAGTTGGCCATAGATGTGTGGGTCTATTTATGGACTTTCAATTCTTTTCCATTGGTGTATTTGTCTGCCCTTATGCCAGGACCACATTGTTTTGGTTACTGTAGATTTGTAATACATTTTGAAATTGTAAAGTGTGAGTTCTCCAAATTTGTTCTTTTTCAAAGTTCTTTTGGCTATTTGGGGCTCCTTGAATTTAAGAATTAGCTTTTGCATTTTCACAAAAGTTTTGATAGGGACTATGTTGAATCTGTAGATGGCTACAATGTACTAACATTTTGGGTAGTGGTGACATAGTAGCAATATTAAGTTTTTCAACCCATGAACATGGGTATCCTACCATTTATTTATGTCTCCTTTAATTTATTTCAGCAGTATTATGTAGTTTTCAGTGTTTATCCTTAGTTAAATTTATTCCTAGATATTTAATTCTTTTAGATGCTATTGTAAATGGAATTGTTTTCTTAATTTCCCCTTAAGGTTGTTCATTACTACTGTATGGAAACAGAGTTGATTTTTTTAATGTGGTAAGTTTTTATTGCTTTTATTTATCAATAAAATAAGTACTTGCTATGTAAAGCAGTCTTGCCTGAAAATATACTTACACTGTACATGGTTTAAGAATGAATTTTTCTATTAAATATATGTACCGTTTAGCTTTGTAAGAAATATTTTTTTTTTCATTATCATATAGCATTTATAAAGATGGCTTAAGGGAACAGATGTGGCTCAAGTGGTTGAGCTCCTGCCTCCTACATGAGAGGTCCCGGATTTGGTTCCCAGTAACTCCTGAAAAAAACAAAGAAAAAGAACAAACAAACAATAAGCAGAAAAGACAAAAAGACCAACTCTGGGAAGCCAATGTGGCTCAGTGGTTGAGCGCCGGCTTTCCACATTCGAGGTCCTGGGTTCACTCCCTGGCCCCCAGTCCCTCAAAATAAAATTAAAATTAAATAAATAAACTTTTAAAAAAAGATGGCTTAAGATTTCAAATCTAAGAAATCTATGGTAAGAGTTTAAAATACTGCATTAGTTAAGGTATACTTTTAAATATTAATATACACATATTCTATAACCTGAATCTATTTAACATGGACATTAGCCTTTTCTCCATTGTTTTTGTTTTTTCCCTTATAATATGGACTGACTTTGTAGAGTAGAATTTCTCAACTGGTGTGACTTTGACCCTCAGGGGACATCTGGCAATGTCTGGCATCATTTTGTTTGTCACAACTGGGAAAGAAGGGTGATACTGGCATATAATGGGAGAGGCTGGGATGCTGCTAAATATCCTACAATGCACAAGACAGTCCCCAAAATAAAGAATTATCTGGCCCCAAATGTCAACAGTACTGGGTTAAGAAACCCTGTTATAGAGTATAACACAATCCCATTTTATGAATAGTTCCTGTGTCCACTGTAATTCTGAAAACATAAACTTTGCTAATTGCCAAGACTATTAAAAGATTTAACTTAATCAATATAATGTCCATGTTAAATAGATTCAGGTTATAGAATATGTGTATATTAATATTTAAAAGTATACCTTAACTAATGCAGTATTTTAAACTCTTACCATAGATTTCTTAGATTTGAAATCTTAAGCCATCTTTTTTTTAAAGTTTATTTATTTTATTTTAATTTTAATTTTTTTTTGAGTGACTGGGGGCCAGGGAGTGAACCCAGGACCTCGAACACCGTCTGCTCATGATTAATTTTAAATATCAAATGATATTCCAGAATGATTAAACCACAAAATCAACTTAGAGTGACAGAGATTAGAATATATACCATTCAATTTCCCTTGAATCTGCTCTATTAATTTCATCTGTTGATACTTGAAGTAAAATAGCACTGTTTTGAGGTAGCTAAGCAAATAGCTTCTTCGCACATTTTCTTGGACCACGATTTTTTAACAAATCAACAATGATGTACAAAGCATCTGCCAAATCGCAAAGTGCTCAACAAGTGTTCTGAAAACGTTTATCACAGTATTAAAAATGAAAGGCTTCCCTTATTTATTCAGATTTGTCATGAGCCTGTTTTTCAACCAATTAAATTTATTTGTATTCTCTCTATTTTCTGATATCTCATAAATGTCTTCCTTTACAAAGAACAGTGCATATATATGGGATATATGATATAAAATTAAGAAGTCAGTAGTCTTTTCCACCCAGATTCTAGATGTAAATGTATTAATGTATCAAATGAGTTTTCCTATTAGAGAACCAATTTTTTTTTAAATCATACTTCTAAATTTACTGTATAGAAATTCTCAGTATTTTATTAATCATTCAGCCACACTTTCACATTCTGTACATTTTCTCATATTCAATAAACTGATTCAAATGATTTAAATTATCCCACCTTTAAAGAGAAAAGTCTCTGCAGTAATTTTAAAACATGGAGTTATCTTAATTTCACCACTGGCTGCTTTTTTCAGAAGTTTTTCTAGTTCTTTGACACATAGCAATAACTTTTAATCTCATTAGGATCTGGTTCCAAAGTTACACCCTTCCTCACAAACAAAATATAATTAATTTCATGTTCATCCCCAAGTATCATCAGATTGAGCCTTATAGTGGATTCATGTTACATAATTAATTTCTTCTGGAGGAACCTCTTCCATGGGAATTCCTAATTCAGCTTTTATAACACCTCTCTGCTGCTTATCTTACTCCAATTGCATAATTTTCTTCAAGTTTCCCTGGATTACTTAATGGATGACAGCAACAAGTATTGGTAAAATAATCTGGAAAGATAATTTTAACATCTTATCTCTGCTGTGGTAGGAGTTTATTTTCGGTATTGAATAAGAAGACACTAAAAGCTAGGTGTAATAATCCTTTGACAATGTTTTCATTCAGGTGACAATTTTTTTTTATCTAAGCTCCAATCTTATTGTCATTTTCATCAATAATAATACACAACTCTGCCAGTAGGTGAATTTGTTGTTCGTCAAGATTGTCCATGTTTATTTCAGCCAGTTATATGTCTAATCTGTCCTAACATACTCATGCTCCTACAACAGCAGGCCCCTGAGTCACTGAGCGGGATGATGAGAATGCCAACTCAACACAGTTGATTTTTGCATGTTAATCTTGTACCCTGCCACTTTGCTGAATTTATTAATTCTGATAGTGTCCTTGTGGAGTCCTTTGAATTATCTATATATAAGATCATGTTGTCTGTAAATAGAGATAGTTTTACTTCTTCCTTTCCAGTTTGGATACCTTTTATATCTTTTTCTTGCCTAATTGCTCTGGCTAGAACTTTTAGTACCATAAGTGAATAACAGTGGTTTAGAAATATTTATTGAGGAATAAAGTTTGCAAACACTGTGCCTCTCCGCTTTTTATCTTCTAAATAAATCAACTCTTTCTTTAATATATCCCCAGGTGGTTTAGCTACTTAATTCTGGAATATTTTTCTTAATTTTTTATTTGTGAAACCTAATAATAATTCCTTAAGCAGTATTTCCCTTTTCACATTTTTATTTTATGTTAAAAATTGTGACTCACTTATTACTTATAATCAATCTTTTTTACTTCTGCATTGTAGCTGGTATAGCCAAAACATTAAGTTAATGATGTTTCATGAAATTTATCCTGAAATAGACATGTATTTTCTTTCAGAGTCTCTTCTTTATGATGTGTCCTTTTACTATTTTGGGTATAACTCTTGAAATTATTGGTTCTC
Organism: Tolypeutes matacus; assembly: GCA_026826555.1. Classification (NCBI taxonomy): domain Eukaryota; kingdom Metazoa; phylum Chordata; class Mammalia; order Cingulata; family Chlamyphoridae; genus Tolypeutes; species Tolypeutes matacus. The sequence continues at coordinate 3,478,317 of JAKSZT010054193.1, read as the reverse complement.
ATTGTTAGATTTACCATGTGTGTAATAATGACTCTCAAATTTAGGCCAGCATCTCTCCCAAGGTCTATCCACTTGCTGTTACATACTGGATCACCCCCAATGTCCTGTTGTCATTTCACATTTCCCTCAGCAGAAACAATATTTAGTATTCTTCCCCCAAAGTTGTTTCACTTCCTGTATTGCTCTCTAAGTTAATGATTCTCCCACTTACCCTAACACCCAAATTTGAAATCTTGCCTTCGTATTTACCTTCTCCCTTCTGAAGCACAATCAGATGATCATGTGGTTTCTTCCTTCTTTCTATTAATATGGTAAATTACATTGATTTTCTTCTGTTGAACTACCCTTGCATTCTTGGGATAAATCCCACTTGGTCATGGTGTATAATACTTGTAATGTGCTGTTGGATTCAGATTGCTAGTATTTTTTTGAATATTTTATATTTTTAGGAGGTAACAGGGATTGAACCCAGGACCTCGTACATGCAAAGCAGTCACTCAGCCACAGAGCTACATCTGTTGCCCAATGAAAGCTGGCTTTTTTTATTTATTTGTTTGTTTGTTTTAGGAGGTAGTGGGGATCAAACCTGGGACCTCATACATGGAAAGCAGGCACTCAACCACTTAAGCTACATCTGCTCCCTTGTTGAGTAGTTTTGCATCTATATTCATAAGGGACATTGATCTGTGGTTTTCTTTTTTTTATTATGTCTTTAGCTGGCTTTAGTGTTAGGATGATGCTGGGCTTATAGAATGAATTAGGAAGTGTTTAAATATTACCTGTATCACTTCTCTGCTAAAAATCTTGAGTGGTTTTTCATTTCCTGCAGTAGTAAGTCCCTTCAAAATCTTTCCTTAACTTAATTGACCAGTCTTTTGCCATGTATTTCATCTTTTCTACCTACAACCTCTAAACTTGTTGGGCAATTCCTCATTCTCTAATAGTACTTTCAAACCTCTGTGATTTGGTTTATTCTATTTATCCAGTTTCAAATGTTCCTTCCCTTTTCTCATTATTTTAAAGCCCAACTCAATTGTCCCCTTCTCTCTGAAACCTTACACAATTTGTCCCATCAGAATTAGTTACTCCCTTTTCTGTGTTACCATACGTAGTATTTCATTTTTATGTCAAACTATAAGCATAAACATAGTCTTTTAATTTTCCTATAAAAGAGCCTGAATTGTGTGTTCCATAAGACTGTGGAATATAAGAACCTCATCTTATTTATGTCAGCATCATTCCCTATGCCTAACAAAGTACCTTAAATATAGAAAGTTCTTAATTCAGGTTTACTAAATGAAATTGAAGGGGGAAAAAAATCCCCTCTTGTAGTGCAGAAGGAAGCACATTAGACTAAAAAATCTAATCTGGTCTTTCAATCTTGACCTACTATCACTATGTGATTTGGGGCAAATCTTTTAACCTTTCTATGGTAGAATTTGTTACCTTTTGTGGTGTTACTACGATGCTTTGTGGGTTTTTTAAATCGTTTCCCACTGGCTTACATGATAAAGTTCAAACTCCATATCCCAGCATTCAGGGCCTTCCACATCTGGTTTTAGATACTTTTCTAGTCTCAATTCCCACTAATCCCCAATAAGAACCCAGTGCTCTAGCCATATTGACCTCCACAGTTTTCATACAATTTTTGTCCTTTCGTGTCTAATTTCATTCAACATAATGTCTTCAAGGCTTTCACTACTTTTTAACAAAGGAGTAGGAAATAGAAGAAAAACCTAGTTTTCAGTCTGTTGTTAGCAGATGTTTGCAATTGTGTTTTTAAAATTCAGATAATTCTAGGAAAGAAAATTTGAAACTATTGACCAGAATAAAGTTTGAAATTTTATATTGAGTTTGTTTATCTATACTACCCATCTTCTTTATCAATCTGTATAATCTAGAATGATTAAAATCAATCATTTAGAAATTCATTCAACAAAAACTTTCTGTGTGACTGCTGTGTGGACAGCATCTTTGGACTTCCTGTTAAGACAATATATCCTTCCTCAAAAAGCTGATAATCTAGCTGATAAAACAGACATGTATATAAATAAAAATAATTTTACCATGAGACAAGTGATTAATACAAATGCAATGAGAATCCTAAGATAGAGTATTTTATAGTGCTTCAATGCAAGAAAAAGTGGATCATGCATTTCCTCATAGAGGAGGGACTATTGAAGAAAGTTTTGTGGGTTTTTTTTTTTACTTTTTATTTTGAAATTTCAGACTGAGAAAAGTTGCAATAATACTATAAAGAATTCCTGTATACTTTCCCCCTAGAATCCCCCAAATGTTAACATTTAACCATTTTTGCTTATCTGCATATTTTCCTGAACTGTTTGTGAGTAAATTGCAGGCACAATGCTTCTTTTACCTGTAAATATTTCAGTGTTTATTTCCTTTAAAAGGAAAAAAAGGAGAGAGAGAGGGACAGTCTCCTACATAACCACAATATAATTATCAAAATCAGAAATTTAACATTACCACAATACTATATTCTAATCTTACTCAAATTATATTTTGTCAATATTTCTAAAATGTTCTTTACAGCAAAAGAGAAGAATATTCTTTTTTTTTCCTACTCTGACATCAATCCAGAATTCTGCATTATGTTTAGCTATCATATCTCTTTAGGCTCCTCTAATCTGTAATATTTCTTTGTCTTTCACGACTTTGACATTCTTTTAAACTTGTTTGTAATAATATATATACAACTCACAGGTTCCCATTTTAACCATTTTAAAGTGCACAAATCAATGGTCTTAATTACATTCACAACATAGTGCTGCTATCACCAATGTCCATTACCCAAACTTTTTCGTCTCCTCAAACAGAAACTCTGCACCCCTTGAGCAATAACTCATCATTGCCCTCACTCCCCAGTCCCTAAACCTGTAATCTACTATCTGTCTCTGTTCATTTCCTTATTCTAGGTATTTCATATCAGCAAGGTCATACAATATTTGTCTTTTTTGTGTCTGGCTTATTTCACTCAACGTGATATGTTCAAATTTCATCCATGTTATATCATGAATCAGAAATGACTGATATTTTTGAAGAGTATAAATTAGTTATTTTGTAGAATATCCTAAAAATATGATTCTTCTGATGTTTTCTGATGATTGGATTCAGGTTATACATTTTTGTTAGGACTACCTCAGATGTGATGTTGTATCCTTCTCCTTATGGCATTCTGCTGTAAGAGTTTTATTTATTCATTTATTTGTTTATATTACATACTCATGGATTCTTATTTTATTCAATGGATTATAATCTGCCATTCTTCTAATTTGCTTTGATACTCAAGTGGTCCCAGGTTTGGCCAAAGGGAACTTTTTAAGCTGGCTCCAAGGTTCTTTTTACATGTCCATCATTATCTGAGTAGTGTATTTCTTTACTGAAGATAGTTATGAAGGAAGAGTAGTAATTTGCCAGAAAACCCAAAGGATGAGATAAAAACTATTCTCAGTAGAGAGAATATTGTGTGCTAAGGCAGGAAAATATGAAATAGTACAGTGTATTCTGATATCTGCAGTATGTCAGTATCTAAATGAAGGAGTAATGAGTAATGCAACTGAAAAAGTAAGCAAGTAAATGACTTATATACTAATCTAAGGAATTTGAATTTCATTCTGTGAGTCATAGTGAACCATTGCCAGTGTTTCCCTAGAGCTTTAGACACAATGTCTCTTAACTGGAGTGATTTATATGAAAACCTAAATGTTTTATGTACATCTGAATTACAATATTCTTTGAATTACCAAAGGCTGTAACTGTTTACCCTGAACACATTGCTATCATATTCACTCTTTAAGTTTCCTGGGAAAGTTATTCATTATTTTAAGTGGGTTTCTTTTCAGAAAAGTCCAGAAAGTAGAAATATAATAAATTCAAGTTGTAAATTTATGGGAAATAGAGGCACTAATATTAGGGCAGAACAAATCTCTTAAGATTTTCAGTATACCTAAAGAATGAATAATGATTTATGATTTATGTAGTTTGGGGAACTCTTACACTAATTGTTTTGAAAAATAAAGTTTCTTCCTGAGGTTTTGAGTTTAATCAAGAAGAACCTGCGTGAGCATCTTGTTTCTACCGTATTCTGGTATATGATCTGAAAGCATCTTTTCTTCATTTACTTTTTTTTTAATACTTAGATTATATAAATTATACATAAAAAATGTACGGGATTCCCATATGCCCCACTCCCTACCCCTCCCATACTATTCCATATTAACAACATCCATCATTAGTGTGGCACATTTGTTACAAGATGAACACTTATTGGAGCATTGCCACTAAGTGTGGATTATAGTTTACATTGTAGTTTACACTCTCTCTCACACAATTTTGTAAGTTATGACAAGCTACACAATGGCCTGTATCTGTCCTTGCAATGCCATTCAGGACAATTCCAATGTCCCAAAAATGCCCCCATATTACACCTATTTTTCCCCTCTTCCTCCCCCTCAAAACCTCCGGTGGCCACTGCCTCCACATCAATGATAAAAGTTTTTCCATTGCTAGAATAACTATATGTCTATAGTAGAATAACAGTAAATCTACTCTAGTCCATCGTTCATTCTGGGGCAGGCTTCCAGGGAGTATGTGAGTGTTCATCCTGTCATAGTGCGTTGTATCAGTGGGTGGAGACCCACACAATGAACAGGAAGGTATTGGGCTCCCATCCTGAGGAGTCCTGCTGTGTTCTCAAATTGAGGGCCGGGAGTCTTTCAAGAGCATAGGCAGTGCCTAATAGGGGAGGACAGGCCAGTATGTTAAGCCCTCAATGTTATTGCATGTAACTATGAATTTTGTTCTTCAAGGAGTGAAACTTGTTGGTTGCTGTGAGTCCTGAGGGGACGGGGAGGGAGGAGTTAAAATAGATAGAACATGGGGCATTTTGGGGGTGTTGGAATTGTTCTACATGATCTTGCAATGATGGATACATCTTCATTTACTTTTAATTTTAAAAATGGATTTTCTAAACCAAAATGAAACATTGTATATTAAGAATTGGCAGATTAAAAAGAATGTATTGAAGTAGCAAAAATAATTTCATTAGTATAAACAGCTCCATTTCCTAAGATGGCCATGCTTCAAGAGAAAGGTTACTGCTACATAACAAGGATCCTTACTGTTACTCTTTGCTCAGTAGGAAGGAAGCCATATGTACTCTTTGTGCCTCTCTGAAGGATTTCTAAATCATACACATTGTCATTAATATTTAAACAGGTTCTTGGTGGTGACAATCCTGATTGAGCCACAATACCCTTTTTTACACTGACATCTTATATAGTTCTTTAGTTACTATAACTTGCTGCATGGAAGAAAGGAAATCTCAGTAATGTTTTGAGTATTTTTCCTGCAAAGATTCTGAAATAAAATTTAGTCAACCCCATGTCTGGACTTATAAACCAGAAAATATAAAAGAGATAAAATAAGTTTTACTTATGGAAACTTGGCTTATTAGAAAAACCCCTAGATCATCCATCTGTGGTCACTTTAGAATTTCTTTAATCCTAGAAATCTGCTTCAGAATATTAAACTCATTTCAGAAGAATCTGTCAATTTAGGTGTTATAATAATCCAGCTTGTTGTTTGCTCAGTTCAGACAGCTGCTAGTAGGGAGGATGTCTAGACCCCACCCCCAACCCCTTATAAAAGTCCTATATCCTACAGCACTTTGTAGTTTATTTTTGCCAAATTAGTTAGCCTATATTACAAATTATCAGTAAAAATCATACCTCACCAGCTAATTTTACTATCATAAATTAGAATAACTGTCCATTGCACACTGTGATCTTCTCAATACAATGTGTGTTTTCATGTTTTTGTTGTGTTGTGTTGTGTGAATGAGTTGAATGGTCTTTGTGACTATTGGTATTCATTTGTAATGTAGCCATCAGAATGTATTTGTGACCATAAAATAGTTTTTGCTTTATAGGAAACTGTTTTCTCTCTGTCTAAACTAAACTTCCTTTAATTATAACCTTTTTACCTTTTTAAAAATTATTTTCTGCTTCCTTTCCTTCTTCTACCTAAATGGATTTTATGGAACACACAATAAAAACTGTTAGCCTGTAACCTGGCCTTGAAGAGACAAAAGTGAATGCTTTTTTCTCCTTTTTATTTTCTCTTATATTATACTTCTATGCTGGGATCAGAATCAAAAAAGGGGTGGTATGTAGGGAGAACAATGTGTGGTTCTTTTTCTTGCCTGTTTGAGTTCTCTAATGGCCCAAGGCAGTAAGAAGTACTTTGGGGCTATAACTTGCAAAATAAGAGAAGTCAGAGACAACTATTCTTAAAATTTCTGCAGTTTTCATTTTGAAGCTCCTTGTAAAATCATTGGTGTCAATATCAGAAAATAGTTGAAATTTTATTCCTTTAAAAAATGGAAATATAACTGTTTGCTTATCAGATATATTTAGAAATGCCTGCCTTCTAAAAATGGGCAGCCCTTGGGAAGCCTCTGTAAGAGGACTTGAGCTGTATATGTGAGTGCTATGCATCCTCAGCCTGGGCCTCCAGTTTCTGGTACCTCTCTGTGTATGTTCCTGGTACTGTCCCTGGAGTATTGTTTATCTCATTTTGATTTGAAAATGCAAGTATTGGATCACCTAGATCAATGGTTTTTTTTCTTTTTCTTTTTTTTTTTTTTTTTTTTTTTTTTAAGATTTATTTATTTATTTCTCCCACTACCACCACCAGATCAATGGTTTTCAAACTTACTTAGGCTGCAATCTTTTTTTTTCCCTCAAATATATAGAATCAAGTTTGCCCTTCTTTATTCGTGAAAGAGCTGACTGTTCCTACTGTGTGATTTAGGGTGGATCATGAAAACTTTGGGCATAAAAAGGTGCTCAGTAAATATTCATTGAAAACACATACACACACACACACACACATACACACACATATACCTGCTAATGTGCCAGAGAATTAAAATACTCCTCCTTTGAGATGTTCCTTTCAGTTAATTTATTACTTACCTAGAAGACCCCTGTGTTAAAATGCAAATAGTTTAGTCAGGGAGCAACATTAACCCATTAGCATCAAAGTTTGTGACTTGGAGTCTGTAAATATTGAAGGACTTAGAAAAGCAAAAGAACAGAACAGGAAGCTCCAATTTGCTTTTCCCTTCCCAGCTTTGGACTATTTATTTCTGGAAGATTTGCTTATTAATCTATACCTCAAGCATTTATTAAGCACCTACTCTAAGTATAAGGAAGGCATTATTCTAAAAGTGGTGAAAGATACAAAGGTTAGTAAGTTACGGGCCCTCAAGGAAGTCAGGCAAAATATTTAAGTCTCTATAAAACAAAATAGAGAGTGGTAAGGAAGTATAAACAACATACAAAATTATTTCAGAGATGGGAAAGATTTTTCAGGCTGGTATATATCCACACTACAATTTTCAAACAACACAAAGAAAACTACCAGTCTCTACTGTTAGAGAACCATCAGGTGGTTTACTACCCTCTCACTCTTATTACTTATTTATTTTCATGTATTTTCTTTCTGCTGGGCTGTAATGTTCTTCATGGAAGAGCGTATCTTACTTTGTGTATCCCAGTCCCTACCTACATCTGTTTCATAAATGTACTCAACAAATACTTATTGAATGGATGTGTATATCACCAGTAATCAAGCTAGCTACCTAATAAGAAAACTTCTTTTCTATCTATTACAAAACATATTCAGCAGATAAACCTTGTACAATTAAAAAATAACTTTCTTCTCAAAAACTAAATAGATTTGAAAGGGAAGTCTTTTATAATAATTATACACAATTTGTACCATAAAGAAAGTAAAGCACATCACAGAAAAGATCAGATCTAAGATTTATTAACCTGAATAAAAAAGCAGAAGCAGCTATCCCAATCATTCTTTCCATTTACACTGGTTCTAAGAATAGGTTTTTTAATATTTGAATGACTAGGCCAGGACCTCTGAGAAAGTGAGTTATAAATGCATTTACATTTCAATTATAAGTGAATGATAAATCACATGTAATCCTTTTTTAAGGGTCACCTACAATTTTGACTAGAAAATATTATTCAAATTTAGTACTACGTGATCTCTAAGGTCCTTCAACCGTAGAAAATTTTGTGACTTTATGATTGTCCATGGGAAGAAATGTCATATTAAGAGTATGAATGTCTATATATGTCCTTTTCTATGGGTAATTATGGCAATGTCATTTATTTTACAATAGAATATCTTTGGGGCAGCGTCTTTAAGTAAATTCAGTGAAGATGTCTGGACAGTTGCTTGGGTGGGGGAAATGTACTAAATTTAATAATATGCAATCACCAGAAACTCACAGACTACTGGGGGATATATACAACTATTATTAAGTGGTTTAAAGAGATGGGAGCCTATTTGTCTCACATATCGAAAATCTGGAGAACAAGGATATGTACTTATATATATCTACCTTGAGTGCAGTTACCAAATTCAAAAAATTTAACATTATTTATATTCCATTTCTATTCCAATTTTTTCATATGTCCCAATAATGTCTTAAAGCTTTTTCCTTCCTTGCTAGACCTCACTCAGGATCATGAATTTCATTTAATTTTCATTGTCTCTTTAGTTTCTCTTTCTTTTTTTTTAAATTATGGGATATATATATAACATAAACTTTCCTATTTTTATCACTCCCAAGCATACCATTCAGTGGCATTAGTCATATTCACAGTGTTGCGATACTTTCATCACCCTCTATTACTAAAGCTTCTTCCTCTCTCCAAACAGAAACCCCACACTCGTTTTGCATTAATTCATCATTCTCTCTGCCTCCTGCCCTTGACAACCTGTCCTCTAATTTCTGTCTCTATGAGCTTGCATATTATCCAAAATTTTCTTTTTACGTACCATGAGGCTTAAATTTAACATCCTAAATCTGTAGTAATCTCATTTGCTTAGACACCAACTTAGCTTCAGTAATATACTCAAATTATGTTCCTGTACCCTTCTTTATGTAGTTCTTGTCACAAATTACATGTTTATATCTTATGAGTCCAAACCCACTGATTTATCATATTTTATGCATTTGCCTTTTAGAGCCCATAGGAAGTAAGAAGTAGAGTTACAAACCAAACAATTAGTACTGGCATTTATATTAAGCCATGCTGCTATATTCTTTAATTTCTTCACGTGGCTTCAATCTATTGTCTAGTGTCTTTCCTTTAGAACTCTCTTTAGCATCTCTTGTAGGGCTGGTCTTGTAGTTGCAAACTCCCTCAAGTTTTGTTTATCTGGGAATGCCTTAATTTCTCCCTCATGTTTGAAAGATAGTTTTGCCAGATATAGAATTCTTGGGTGACAACTTTTTGCTTTCAGCACTTGAAATATGTCATCCCATTGCCTTCTTGTCTCCGTGGTTTACAATTAGAAATCACCACTTAATCTTATTGAGACTTTCTTGTATATGACATGTTGCTCCTCTCTTGTGGCTTTCAGAATTCTGTTTTTGGCATTTGACAATTTAATAATAATATGCTGCAGCATGGGTCTATTTGGGGTTATCCCATTTAGAGTTTATTGAGCACCTTGGGTGTGTATATTTATGTCTTTTGTTAAATTTGAGAAGTTTTCAGCTATTATTTCTTTAAAAATTTCTTATGGAATCCTAAGTAGATTCAAGTTTGAGGTATTTCATTTTACCAGCTAGCTCACTAAGTGTTAAAAATTTAGTAAAATGGGTAAGTAAGGCTATAGTTCTGGAAGCCAGATAATGTACATTCAAATCCTGGCTCTTTTGTTACTAGCTGGATGATTTAGGTCAAAATGCATAGTCTTTCTAAGCCTCTATTTCCACATCTATAAATAAGGATAATTATTGTCCTATCTATAAGGTCGTTTTGAGAATTAATGAGCTAATTTAGAAGAGTGTCTGACACCTAGTGCTAAAAAGGATTAGCCAAAATCATTATTAAATTTCACCAAGTTTTGGCACATGATGTAACACTGCTAACTTGATTTTAACTTTATATTATTATTATTATTATTATTATTATTATTATTATTACAGTTGTTGGTTTATAGAAAAATCATGCAATAGCACAGCGTTCCCATTTACCCACACACACACAAACACATAATTTTCCTTATTATTAACATTTTGCATTAGTATGCTACCTTTGTTATAATTGATGAAATAATACTATTATAATTATACTATTAACTGTAGTCCATAGTTTACATTAGGATTGTAAATTCTATGGGTTTTTAAAATTTTTATTCTGATAATATGTATACAAGCTAAATTTCCCATTTTACCCACTTGCAAGTATACAATTTACTGGTGTTATTACATCCACAATGTGCCACCATCAACATCATCCATTACCAAAACATTTCCATCACCCCAAACAGAAACTCCATACCAACTAAGTATTAACTCTCCATTCTCCACACCCACCCAAGCCGTGGTAACCTGTATTGTCGTTTCTGATTTTATGAATTGACATATTCTAATTATTTAATATAAGTGAGGCATACAATATTTGTCCTTTTGTGTCTGTCTTATTTCACTCAACATAATAACTTGGTTTAATGATCCGTGAAAGCAACTATATTTTGGAAGCAGAAGAAATCATTTCTTACCTTATAATCTTCATTTGGCACATTTGAATATTGAGAGTTGATATTCATTAGTAATTCCCACTTTTAAATCAATGTTTTAGCATAGTATTCTCATTTAATTCTCTTCTTGTTCAGGTCACAGTGCTGTTGATATCACCAAGGTGGCTAGAAGGCACCGCATGTCTCCATTTCCTCTGACATCTATGGACAAAGCCTTCATCACAGTCCTGGAAATGACTCCGGTGCTTGGGACAGAAATCATTAACTACCGAGGTACTGTTATATTGGCCTGATGTCCTTTCTTTTCTTCATTTCCTTCCAAGTATGTTTCATATTAACAGTGACACTCAGTTTTCCTGAAATAGATTATTAACCATCATCACAATTATCATCATCATTCTTTTTGGTTTTTATTTCTATTCAAATCTCAGGTGAGTCTTAAATGTATACAGAGTAAAGCACACATAAAGCCTCCTTTTCTTAAAAATGGAAAAAGATCAATTGTATTGCTGCTGTCCTTTAAAATATAATTTTCCACTGTCTCTGCTCTGTCCTTATATTTCTATAATTTTCAGCTCCTATTGTCAAGCAAGGCCTTTAAGAAGAAAGAAGTGCTTTACTGACTCTAAATAATTTTTCCTTTGGTTTCTTGGGAGAGTCATACCTGGGCATAACAATGAATGATAATATTTGTAAGATGACCATTTAAGATTTATCTTCTTTACTTATAAAATGCATGGCATGAATAAATTACATCACACTTAGTATGGTGCTAGCTACTGTAAGGCGGAGTAAAATATTCTGGTGCCATTCCCTGAAATTCCCAATCTTTTCCAGCTAACAATGGAAAAACTATGAGCTTTTAATAGAAGGATTCTGCTTTCATGGGATCTTTATTTTAGATTATGAGCTCTAAACTTTGTTATCTAGGATTGCTTGACCAAAGACTTTTACACCTCTGGCCTGGATTCTTTAGTTTTATGTAAAAAGCTTCAGCAATTCTAGTCAAGGAAACTTTAAGCTTTGCTGTTGGAATTCAGTTTGAAGCAGTGAAGTGCTCAGTTCCTGTATGACTTATAGGTTAATTAGCTGCATGAAGATAAGCAGAGATTCCCAGCCCTCTAGAAGTAATCCGGAAGCTCCTGATTCCAAACAGCAAGAAATCTTCACCAAAGTTATTCACAAGTCATTCTGAGAGTTCTTTAACTCTTCATGATGATTCAGGGGCTGTAAGAAAACACAGAAAAAGGAGGTAAGGTGTACTAGGAGAAGTTTTGTCATCAGACACACTCTCTACCTTGCTCTACCTCTTACTAGCTGAGAGACCTTGGGCAAGTTATATAACATTTCTGGGTCTTATTTCCCTCATAATGGAAATGGTATCTACCAAATAGGGTTATTATTAGATAATATTAAGGGAGATAATATATGTAAATCATCTAGGTTTCACTAAACTGCTGTATTTGGAATTTAGTAACTGGTTCACTTACCTCCCTTCTCCACATGGGATTCTAAGATCATAGCCCTAGGATAAACCGTTGTAAATTACAGAGTCAAAACTAGAATCCTTGGCTCAACTCCATTTATTGGTCCATATTAACTATCTCTGGACCACATATGTATTTTGAGGTAATCAAATTTATATCCCACCTACCCAGGTCATTCAGGCATGCACTCCCTGTCTTGTTAGAAAACCTAATTCCACAGCAGTTTTCACTGTTTTTCTGTTTATTTCTATTTGATCTTTACAAAATTGAATCAGAGAATTGAGCTATTCGAATATTTTAGGTGAAATATTCAGGGAAGTCTGTTAGTTCACCCCAAGCAGCATGGGCTATATGTCAGGGAAACCCAAAATTTATTTTCATGTAACTGTGAGACAAAATATAAGCAAATCAGAAACACAAGGATTTTATTGTAACCTGCTGCGCTCGTTGAAATGTGTCTGAATGTGTATAAGAATGGAAGAGATTTGGAATAATTTTTAAAACTTTAACTCAATTTTTCTAAAAATAATTTATTGACTATGGTTTAAAATCTTGGTTTTTGGTTGTTTTGTTTCTATTAATTCCTTTTCTGCAGAATCCCAATCACCTTGATTAACTTGCTGGAAAAAAAAATCTATTGTTAACATCTTGTATTATCATTTGGAAATAACACTGAATAATTCAGCGATAGCATTGCAATCCTGTGACTATAATGCCTTACTAATATCCTTACTTTTATTTTAGCATATGGAATTAAGCCACCAGTATTTCTTCAAAGTCAGTATCATAGTTGGTATATTTTGTATACATTTTTTCTTCATGTTATCAAGGAACTCATTTTACCAAATGTAACAGTTGGCCATTTTGATGTAATTATGAATTCCAAAAATATAA